>OY740717.1:92080754-92336481 GCA_963513945.1 Hydrotaea diabolus | reverse complement strand
TATATATATATATATATATATATATATATATATATATATATATATATATATATATATATATATATATATATATATATATATATATATATATATATATATATATATATATATATATATATATATATATATATATATACATATATATATATATATATATATATATATATAAATATATATATATATATATATATATATATATATATATATATATAAATATATATATATATATAAATATATATATATATATATATATATATATATATATATATATATATATATATATATATATATACATATATATATATATATATATATATATATATATATATATATATATATATATATATATATATATATATATATATATATATATATATATATATATATATATATATATATATATATATATATATATATATATATATATATATATATATATATATATATATATATATATACATATATATATATATTGTTGTTGTATATTACACAGCACAAATTCTACAATAAAAGCAAAGATATTATGATACATATGATACTTATTAAAACACTAGATAGAACTATATATATATATATATATATATATATATATATATATATATATATATATATATATATATATATATATATATATATATATATATATATATATATATATATATATATAGTTATATATATATATATATATATATATATATATATATATATATATATATATATATATATATATATATATATATATATATATATATATATATATATAGTTATATATATATATATATATATATATATATATATATATATATATATATATATATATATATATATATATATATATATATATATATATATATATATATATATATATATATATATATATATATATATATATATATATATATATATATATATATATATATATATATATATATATATATATATATATATATATATATATATATATATATATATATATACATACATACACTCAGAAAAAAGCCAAGAGACAAGTAAAAATGAACTAAGTTTTAGGAAAATTGAACTTCGTATGGCACTAAAGCTTATTTTCCTAACGCCAAGTTCATGTATTTCCTTGATATTAGGATATGGTTGAACTTGATTCTAGTTTATTTTTACTTCATAAAACAATTTTTTCCTCATATTAAATTATTTTTGTCCTCAATTCAATAACGTTTTTACATAATGTAAGGAAAAAATTTGCTACAAGCTAGTGAAGTTGAACTAAGACCGAGGAAATTTGAAAATTGTTTGTCTTTGAACCATGTACATTTTTCCTTGAACTTAGGACATGGTTATTGATGCCAGCTAAACGTAAATAATGAAGGAGAAAAATTTTCAGTACACTTAGTAGGGACATAAATACTGTTACACACGTTTTATGCTGTAAAATAAAAAGTACTGAATGTTTTTGGACCAAATATTTTTTTTTATTTATTTATTGATGTATATTGTATCCAAAAATAATCTACTTATTCGAAATGTCCGCCTTTTGCCTTTACACACACCTTAAGTCGCACTGGCCAATCGTCAATAGCTGCACGAACCTCGCCCATTGGAAAATTGGCCACAGCTCGAAACAAAACAGTCTTAAGAGATCCAATGTTGGGGTATATTTTGTGACAAACCTTGTCCTTTAAAATCGTCCACAATTTGTTATCCAATGGGTTCAAACTGCCTGAGGGCCATTCTTCAGAGGAAATTAACGCTGGCAAAATGTTTCGAATCCAGGCCTGGGACGTTTTAGCCTTATGGGCCTGCGCAGAATCCTGCTGGAAAGTCCATGGCTGGTTTATGAACAGGGAATTGTTAAGAGGCTTCACAACATCCATCGTAAGAGACACCCCACCAAACCATGACTGAAGCAGGGTGATGACCCTTTTCCACCCTTGGGATCAGTTCAGATGCTTCCTTAGATGAGCGCGCATCCACATTTTGCTTGTTCAATTTATCCTGAACGGCAAACATTTTTTCATCGGTGGACAAAATTTTTCTGTGCAAGTTATCAGCGTTCTTTACCAAAAGACGTTTGCATTTTTCAATCCTATTTTTTTTAAACTTACAGTCAACCAATGTCGTTTGAAAGTCCCAAGTCTTTTTTAATGATTCGACTCTTGGACTTTTGGACGTGAGATGAACTCACGGGCCATGATTTTCTGTTTTCGGATTTCTGTGAATTCTTGATTTAACGGCTTTGATGACATGCGGTGTTCGAACGGAGCGTGGGCGGCCCGACCGGTGGCGGTCTTTTACATCTCCAGTTTTTACAGCGATACGGTTCTCATTATTTGACCACTCCATGATGAAAGTTGAAACAATTTTTATATCCCGTTACAGACTAACGCTATTGAGGTTAGCTTTCAAAACCCATATGATATTAACGGGGTATATTCAGTTGTACTTTTAAATGGGTGTGTTCAATGTTGTAACAGTATTTATGCCCCTACTAAGTATATGGTTTAATTTGTCCTAGATGTTAGTAATGTTGTGCTGTTCTGCAGTCAAAAGATTAATGAAAAATTTACTTCATTCTAGTATGTAAATTCTTCGGTGTAAGAAAATCTTGTAGTAACAACAAGACAAAATTTACTAAAGTGAAGTTGTTCGACAAAAACTTTTTCCAAGTTTATTTATTTAAACAATTTACTGAATATAGGAAAAATCAGCAGTATTTTTTGAGTATACCCGCTTCCTATATGAGTACATACCCCAAGTACTCATATAGGAAATTGTTTTTAATAAAACAAAGTTTAAAATGCTCTCGAAGATGTGTCTAGAATTGCTACTAGTTGTGTTTATTTGAAATAAATTTATTTATACAAAAAATTAAATATACGAGGGCGGTTCGGAAAGTTCTTAGCCTATCAATGAAAGAGAATAGTTAGTTTTTCAGAAATATTTTTATTTTTCAATATAATCTCCTGAAACTTCAATACACTTAGTCCAACGCATATAAAGCAATTCTATCCCTTGATTAAAATAGTTTTCCTCAAGGTCTTCAAAATAGTGGTTTACAACTGTAATTGCATCTTTATTTGAGGTAAAACGCTTGCCAGCAAGGATTTTTTTTAGATTTGGGAACAGGTAAAAGTCACTGGGAGCTAAATCAGGAGAATAAGGTCGGTGGTCAAGCAACTCGTACTTTAATTCGTTGATTTTAGCCATTGTTAAAACACTTGTGCGCTGGTGCGTTGTCTTGATGAAAAATTATATTTTTGTGTTGTAAGCCAGGACGTTTTTCTCGAATTTGTACATTTAATTGAACTAAAAGGTTGCAATAGTACTCTGAATTTATTGTTTTACCCTTTTGCAGATAGTCAATCAATAAAATACCTTTGAAGTCCCAAAAAACCGTTGCCATAACGTTACCAGCCGATTGAATTGTTTTTGCCTTCTTTGGGGCACTTCCTCCAGATTCAGTCCATTGTTTGGATTGTTCTTTTGTCTCTGGAGTATAGTGGTGGATCCATGTCTCATCAACAGTTATGAAACGACGCTTAAAATCTATTTTATTTCGCTGAAAACGATCCAAACAAGCTTGAGAAATGTTCATTCTTATGCGTTTTTGGCCGACTGTTAACAAGTGCGGCACCACATCTTGCAGAGGCTTTTTTATTTGTAGTTATTTATGCTAAATAAAATGGACTCGATCATTTGAGATGCCCATGATATAAGCTATTTCACGCACTTTTATTCGTCGATCATCTAATACCATATCATGCACTTTGGCTACAATTTCTGTTGTTGTTGCTGTTTTTGGACGTCCACTACGTGGTTCATCTTCAATGCTATATATATATATATATATATATATATATATATATATATATATATATATATATATATATATTATATATATATATATATATATATATATATATATATATATATATATATATATATATATATATATATATATATATATATATATATATAAATATATATATATATATATATATATATATATATATATATATATATATATATATATATATATAAATATATATATATATATATATATATATATATATATATATATATATATATATATATATATATATATATATATATATATATATATATATATATATATATATTGTTGTTGTATATTACACAGCACAAATTCTACAATAAAAGCAAAGATATTATGATACATATGATACTTATTAAAACACTAGATAGAACTATATATATATATATATATATATATATATATATATATATATATATATATATATATATATATATATATATATATATATATATATATATATATATATATATATATATATATATATATATATATATATATATATATATATATATATATATATATATATATATATATATATATAATATATATATATATATATATATATATATATATATATATATATATATATATATATATATATATATATATATATATATATATATATATATATATATAGTTCTATCTAGTGATTTAATAAGTATCATAAGTATCATAATATCTTGGCATTTATTGTAGAATTTGTGCTGTGTAATATACAACAAAAACATCTGTGTTAATTCAAGCTTCAATTGTTGGCAGCTTATTTAGTGCATTCTGCATTATCTTAATATTTGTTTTGTGTATATTGGAGTGTTGCACTGTTTTGGTTTTCCCTTCTCCAAATAAAATTTTGTACTTTCTTGTACATTTACATCTCTTCTTTTTCTATATTTTTTATTTTTCTTTTTTAATAAAACTTATTCATAATGAGTTGCTCTCTCAATGGTTGTAATTTAACATCAAACGAATGAATGAGTGGTTGTTGTGGCGGCAACTGTGTGTCAGGGTAACAGCCCTTGGCCGAAGAATTGCTGCTTCGGAACAATCAGGTCCATAGAACAGGCTCCCTTGGGATTGAGAGACTGATTGGTTGCTGGGTTTGTGGTATGTTTGGTCAGACTAAATGTGCCGGCGTTTTTGCTCGTGCCGTAGAAGAATTATATGTTCAGTTTTACAAATTCTTCAAAGATACATTGGTGGAAGTATTCAAGATGGGATTGGAGTTTTTAAATATTCAGAAAAAAAATTTCTTGGTCTCCGGATTGTTGTAATGGATCGATGTTTCATCCATTTACAAAACGCCGCACAAACTCATCTGAATTGCGGTTAAACAACTCTTAACAATCAGATGATGTTGTTACACGATTACGTTTATGGGTAATTGGTCAATATGCAGACAGCTTTCGTAAACCCAACTGATTATGTAATATTGAAACCACACTGTCATATTAAATGCGTATGGCATCAACAATCTCATGCACATTTACTATTCGATCGGCCAACACCATACCGTGGATTTTTTCGACATTTTCGGGTGTATTGACCTCAGTTGGCCGTCCAGAGCATTCAGCGTCATTTGTACTTGTGCGACCACAACGAAAGTCAGTAAACCACCTTTTCACCATTGAAATCGATGGTGAAGAGTCCCCATAGCTTTTTCTTGGTTTTTAACAAAATCCACGTGGTTGTTTATTTTGAACAGCTCTTAAATACAAACTATATGAAGGAACTCTTTCAAAATTTGACATTAGACTATAACGGAAGGTACTTGATGGGAGCATTGTTGCATTTCATACTCGTATAAGTACAAGGGAAGTTGAAAAAGTCACATTAAGATTATGTCTTCGATTTCAGATACTCCAGCAGAAATGATTTCTACCACGAAGATCGCTATGGATCGGAATTCTATGCAAATATATATGTCAGCAGCAATCTAAAATTAATTTTTAGGCAGTGCTGTAAGCTAACATGAGCTGACGAGTAATTTTCAGCAGAAAAATGTGTGTAATTTTCGGTGTTGTCAGCGCAGAAAAGAGGAGTATATAAATGACAGAAAATTAAGTAACAAAACTGCTAAAGCTTGGATGATTTCTTTACTGTTTAATTTAACTAATAAAACTTAAATTTATCATAATTCATTGAAAACTAAACTATGTGGAAAATTATTTATCTTTACTAACAAAAGATTTTGAGGATATATTCTTTAAACCGATTTTTGTTTTCCGATATTGTTTTTATGTTTTCCTTTTTATACAAAAAATCACCTTATGTACTCTTTCCAAATGGCTTGATAAATTATAATTTCTTGAGCTTCTAAATTCTTTTTTGCACATATTGCAAATTGATATGTTATTTTTACTTTTAAAATAATCATCAAGGTTAATCAAACTATATTTTGACATTTTCGATGCGTCTCAAAATTAAAAATTAAATATACATATAAGATGGATATATGACCTAAAGATACTGTCAAATAACTAAACAATAGTTATGGTTAAACAATAGTCGAAGAATACCAAAGAAATGCCTTTTACTGTTCTGTCGAACTATTAAATTCATTTCTTATCATTTGTTTAAGGCTTGAGCATTTAAAACTAATAAATTCTATAACTATCCGCTGTTTTGCAAAAGAAACATTTTCATATACTATTTCTAACAATACAGAACTATTAAGTATAGGAAAATTATTGCTAATGTTCGATAAAAAAAACGCGATTTTAACGTTTGTCATATGACGTGCAACTTTGGTAAGCAACTACGAAACATTTTATTTTGGCTGCACACAATTGCCTTCAAATCAGAACAAATCAGCCATCTTTTTTTTACTTCCGATTTTTATTGCATATTTTCAAAATTTTAGGGCACATTTCATTTATAGTTCTTATATATTTGAGCGCTTAAAACGTAAATTTTTAGTACATATAATTCCGATCCATAGTGATCACGATTAATCTTCAAATTGTAGACCCTTGAGTGATAGGTAGCATGTGCAGTTCTTTTCAGGTTTAAGTCTAGTAAGAGCTTTAGCTACCTCCCAGTCGAAAGAAGCATTTAAATAAAGCAAACTCCAAAATAGATTTGATCAATGTAATGAGTCAGGTTTTGCCACGCAAAAAGTCAGATACGAGGGCATAATTCCGTGACTTTCCTAACTTTCCTCGTAGTTGAATGAAATGCAACACTGCTCCCATCAAGTACCATCTGTTAATAGACTACTGCCAAAATTTGGGAGAGTTCCATAATTAACTGCTGTTCTAAACATACAACCTTGAGGATTTTGTTCAAAATGGAAAAAGGTGAATTTTGAGTGCTCATTAAACATTATTTTTTGCGGAAATAAACTGTCAATCAAACCACGGAAAAGCTTGACAAGTACTTTGGGGACTCTGCACTATCAATTTTGATGGTAAAGAGTGGTCTATTGACTTTCTTGTGGTCGCACAAGTACAAAAGACAAATGAAATGAAAATATCGAAAAAATCTACGATCGTAAGGAAAAAGTGCGTGAGATTCTTGATGCCATACGGATTTCATATGCCAGTGTAGTTTCTATTTTACACGATCAGTTGGGTTTAGGAATGTAAGATAGCTGTCGCGATTACCATAAACGTAATCGTGTAAAAGCTTCAAAGGATTGTTTGGAGTTGTTTAACCGCAATTCGAAAGAGTTTTTGCTGCGTTTTTGTAACTGTGAATGAAACATGTTCCCATTACAACACTCCGGAGACCAAATAGCAGTCTACACAATGGATTTCTCCGGGTGAACCGGCTCCGAAGAAGGCCAAGGTGGCTTTGTCGGTCAATAAGGTGATCGCACAAGTTTTTTGGGATGTACGCGGGATAATCCTCATCGATTACTCGTACCTTCAAATGGAATAAACAATAAACGGCGAATATTATGTCAACTTATTGGACCGATTTTAAGAGGAATTAAATAAGAACGACTTATATAGCCAAGAAAAAAGTATTTGTTCATCAAGATAATGCACGGGTGCACACGTGTGCAGTCTCAATGGTATAATTGCATGAATTGGTTAGTCATCCGCCATATTCTCCGGATTTTGCCCCCAGTGATTATTTCCTATTTTCAAACGTAAAGAAATTACTCGGTGGAAAGAGATTCAGCTACAACGATGATGTTATTGATCAAACCCATTCAAATATGTACCTATTTTATGGGCCTCGAAAAATCCTATTTTTTTGGAAGGGATACAAAAATTGGAGAAACATTGGACTAATTGTATTGAGCTATAAAGAGATAATGTTGAAAAATATATATATATAAATATATTTTTTTTCTTTCGAAAAGTCATAGAATAATTGATATGCCCTGGTATTTCCAGTTGTCAAACAAAATTTTTTAAACTTATATAAAAATCCCCATGATCACACACAAACACTTACCAGTAAGGCAGGCTGCATCAATGGTTTGAACATGTGGTTTTGTATTGGATTTGAATTGGGACAATCGTTTGCTGGAAAATTTCGGAAGATGTTTATTTAAAGTTGCTTGAGCTGATGGACTCAAGGGGGCAGATGCCCCTAAAGTAGACGACAACATATGTACTGATGATTCCTATAAAAGAACAAAGCCATTAGATAAGAAATAAAAAAATGCATTGATTGTCTAATTACTTATTACAACTATGGCAAAATATGTAAAACGCCGCGGCGGGCCGTATAAGTAGATCATCCGAAACCGAAAAACCAACATTCCGGCTTGGTACCCAAACCCGAGAGCTGGTTTCTCAAAAACGCTAAAACCTGATATGTTGTTTTACCCGGTTATTTGCTTTCGGGTTTTTAGATTTTGTTGTTGTTGAATGCAAAAGCAACGAAAAAGAAGTCCACGTACGGAATACCTTCGTTATCCTCCTCACGACTTTGTGGTATGTTAAATGGAAAATGGTTAAAACTACCAAAAATATTCGAGCTGGACTCTCCTTGCCTTTAAGTGCACCGATCGAATCACGAGCCGATTTGATTTAATGATGTCTGACTTTCCGTCCATCTGATATCCATCTTAAACTTATTACCAAACTGTAGATCGCAATTGTTGCCCAATCTTCATGTAATTGGCTGAAGTAAGTTTTTTAGATTAAGGACGAACGCTATTGCAATTGAAATAAATTGGTTTATATGTTCAACCGATTTTATGTCTTTAGCTCTTAAAGCCTCATTTTATCTTCATCCAATCTTAATAAAATTTTACAGAATCAAGTTTTGTGGACAAAAGATCGGCGGTTTCGAAATTGAAGACAATCGGTTCAGATTTAGATTTTGCTTCCCACATATCTCCAACCGATTTTATGTCTTAAGCGTTAGACGCTGCATGTTACATCCTATCTTGATCAAATTTTGCACATATGTATAACTACCATCGACTGGTTAGAACTGATAAAAATGGGATATATCGGTCTACGTTTTGATATAGCTTGAGTACAATGGTCCATCCCGATTTTAAAAAATGGGTGATCAATATAGAGGATTTTTTCAATATGTTTTTTTTCAAAGATTAAGCGTGAGTTGTTTTAAAATGTATTTCTTCTTTCATTATTGTTTGCCATTTCACCATGGAAAGACTAATACCGCGAAAACCAAGGTGTGTGTCATTAACGCCATAACGGTCGAAATGCTCAAACAAGTCATCCAAATTTGGAACCTCAGAATGGACACCCTGAGGCGTAGTTGCGAACAACACTTGAAGGAAATTATATTCTATAACATATTTATATTATTATACGAGTATAATATAAATGGCATAAAATGCCATTCGAAAAATAGTGTACACGCTTTAGAACACCCATATTAATGCCGACTTCGATACAATTTGTTAAAGTATTGTTCAAATTGAACACATTTTATATTGTGTGTTGGGTTATGTTGGATTGATAATACATACTCAAGTGCAAAGAGAATAAACATCGAATTGTTTGTCCGCCTGCAACTATTCTAATTATAATAGTTAGAGATAAGTAATGAACGCACTTTCCACTGAAAGCACAATCTACTAAACGCACAGGGCGATAAGGGCGGCCTTAAAAAGGATAAGACCAATGTGGTTCGCTTGATAAGAATTTTTGTATATATAGTCCTAAGTGAACACATTTTAAATGAGTATGTAATCATTACTCAACTGAAGTAGACCCTAAAAATTTTCTTTCTAAAGTAAGTAATAAATACTCCATATTTATGAAAGTACAGCAATTGTTTCCTTTCAATAAAATAAAAACAGAGTAAGAGACTTTTGTTAAAAAATCCAAAAACGGAATTAAAAAAAAACCCACAAACGGTCTGAGTCAGCGACCTATATAAGCGTGAACCAAAGCTTTGACTGTGATTCAAAAGAAAAACGTCTGAAAATAATAAATTACAAGCGTGAGCCAAGGCTTAATCAGTGGTTCAAGAAAAAAATATAAAAAAACACAACGAAAATAAAATAAATCAACCATGGGAATCCTCCTAAGCGCACCAGTAAGATACTTAGTGGAGAGACAGGATAAGGTGTACTTATAAACTTATTACACTGTATGACAAATTTAAGCTTTTGGTTGCACACATGAAAAAAATTAGTATATTCTGAAAGAGGAGGAAAAAATAAAATACACGTGTATCCCACTTTTTCTGCATCAATTCGTTATATTTGCAACAAATTTATGGATATGGACTTGTATGTTAATACAAAATATGTCTATATAAGTGGTTTTTAACCAAATATATATTCACATTTTTCGCGAAAATACGAATTGATCTAGAAAAACTGGGACACACGGGTAGTTTATTTTTCGACGTAGATTCCGAATATATAGGTCTTCTTCATGTGTGCAAAAGCGTGTTGAACGGTGTTATAAACCTAATTCTTGAAAATCCCTTCATTATGGGAAGAATTTCAAAAATCCCATACGAAAATGGTATCTTTAGAGGCGGACCACCAATATTTTAAAAAGAAAATATTTAAAGTGGTTTCAACAAAAATATCTGAAGTAATGGAGAAACGAGAATCCGCTAAACAAAAGCATGATTTAGAACTCCAGCGCAAAGATATCGCGCGTCAACAAAAGCAGCTAGAAGATCAAAAATATGCGCTGCAACATAAAGAACAACTTCAACACGGAAGACAACATCAGGAAACAGAAACAACCAATGTCTATTTCCAAAAAGAACAGCAAAAATCAATGTTTGGTTTATCGGTTCAGAGGGCAGAGCTAGAGCTTTTGAGAGCATGGATGGAAAGATTACAAGATGCGATAAACGACCGCAACAGGGCGATGACTTTGTAGATGCCTATGTGCGATCTGGAAGAAAAAATGAAGGGCCTTAAAAGAAAATGGGCTATTAAAAAGTAAAAAGAGAAAGCTAAGCGAAAGCTTGCATCACCAAAAGCCAAATACTTAATGAACACTATGTTACTAGAGATGGCCGACAAAATCGAAAAAAAATAACAAATGCTGCAACCAAAAAAAACTCGCATTGCCAAAATTCTATGGCTCCATTAAAAATTGGCAACACTTCATTGAAGTGTTTAAGGAGATGGTTCATAATCAAGATGAACTATCAGATACAATCAAATACAATTATTTGCGGACTTGTCTGGAAGGCGAAGCGAGAGCTGTGGTCTCGCATTTATTGGCCGGTGGCCCAGTGAATTACGAAGCCGCGTTAGAGCTTCTAGCAAAACGGTACGAGAACGACCGAAAAATATTCAATGAGGCGCTAGATCTGTTGTTGGATCTTCCGATGCTGAAGGCGAACTCAGAAACAGCGGTGCAGTGTTTCATCGACAATATTAACGAAGCGGTTTACATAAAAGAAAATAAACTAGAAATCATGGATGAAATAAGAGAAAGATGAGTTGCAGCGGTATGGCCAACAAATGAAGAAGGCGAAAGACATTCATCAGATGGCGGATGTCTTAGACTACTTGGAACGAGTACTAAGTTCCATATGTTATAAGGACAAGAAGCCATATTTTAAAAAATACGGCCAGCCCAGCAACCAAGCTAAGCAGTGGATAAAAACAAACAAATTATATGTGCTGTGATAGTGACGACCACAGCATATTTAAATGCATTAAATTTACACAAATGAAGTTTCGGCTCGTTGGATGTCTAACATGCCCCAAAACATAAAATGTTCTAAAGATTGGACTTGCTAGCAATGTGGAAGAGGCCACAATAGTCTGCTGCATTATGGAAGGAAAGCAACGGTCAAACCACAAAAGATACTCGCTGCGACAATAACGACCTCTAAAACGAACAATATGGTTTTTCGTAATTAAAATCGTAATGCTGGGGGAAACTATCGAAATCCCATGGCCGATATCGGCAAGGGAGGTGGTAGCATGATGTCGCTCTTGGAGAACCGGAATCCCGGTGGTAACTTTGGTGGCGGTGGCATCCACCAACGCGGTGGCGGCATTCGAAGAACGAATACAGCTGATCGCGCGAAGAAACATTTGACTAAAAATGCCAACACTAAAAAGAAGAATTCCTATCTGACGATAAATAAACAGAGGGCAAAGAGTCCATATGAATGAAGTATTGAACGCATTCAATCTACGGTCTGCGCCAAGCAGCCTGTTATGTTTAACAATACATCTACAACGAAGCATATTTATTTTAAGCGCGACAGCAACGTGGCTAAGAACATATATTACTCTCACCAATGCAAGAAGCAAATGTGGGATGCCAAATCGTTTGAAGACCACATCAAAGGTAGCACTGACTGGATGATACGCGAAGGCATTAAAGAAAATTATCGTCCAAAGACCAACACGATCCGTCAGGAGTCCGAAAAATAATTTCGGACTCCTGAAGAATTAAATTCGATTAAACAGCAATTACAGAAATTGCAGCCCAAGTATGTCGAGTGTAGCAAGGAATTTGGTATGCGAATTTATTACGGCTCTCAATTATTGGCCGCCGATGTAGGCGTTCTCAATGGAACACCAAAGGCGGCGAATGCAAATGTTAACAGACGAATTGAAGGATGCCCGACTTTCAAACAATTCCAGTTTTATAATGCAGCTACAGTGGCCATCAATTATAGTATTTTAATAGTTTTAATTATATAGTATTGTAAAAGTAAATCTAGTTATTTAAGCTATTAAACATTGTAGAATACAGCGGCCGCTGGTAAATAATTTTAAGTAATATACTCGTACAGTAATATACATATGTGACGCGCAAAATAGAAAGGGACCTAAGGTTACAAATCAGTTTTGTTCAGGAGAGCCATTTTAAGATTAGGTCCCTTTCTATTTGCGCTTAGAATCGTCGACTTCACTTTCATAAAACGCGCATATCTCTGGGAGGGAACACTTTGGGGCATGGGATCGGTCTCATTCGATGCTCAGATGTTGTCCACATCAGAAAAAGGAAAAAAATGAAAATTGATTTATGCGCTGTTACATATATAGTTATAAGTTATATACGAAGAATAGATTTAAGTTAAGAATACCTTATGTACTTTTTTCGGCTGGCAAAATGTTCGAATAGAACACGTTTTAGTCGACCACCCCCTATATTTGATTTTTACTTGTTTATTTTTGAATTAAAAAAACCTCTATTCATCGTAATTGATTTTAATACATTCTTATAGTATCTAAAGAGACTATGAGAAGGTAAGTATTTATCGTTCTCAGACAAAAGGCTATAACCGGAATATCGTTTAATGCCGGTTTTTTACTAATAGAAAAACTCAACAGTAGGTTTTTTTTGAACACGGCTTTGAAACAAAAACGCGAATTTCCGCTTACTTGTAAAGCCAGGTTTTTGGACATGACGTAAATGTCAATTTTAGAAGAATTTCAATGAAACTTGGTATTTAAAAAAAATTAAGTACATAATTCTTAGAGAGGGATTTTCTCTCTGGTAAAAAGTTGGCACGTGACTAAGGTTTGCATTATATATTTATTTATTTGAGATATGTTTGCTGTGCCCCGGGATTTCGCCTCGGGATCCAGAATTTAACCCATATCCAGAATTACGTGGAAACTCCTTGTTACCCAGTAATCTTATTTGTTTATCGGCCTTTGACAATTTTTTAAGGCGCATTCATATTAGGTTGCGCCTGTAGAGTGATAAAGTAAAGTTAATACTAGTAATAAAATACACATTAGTTTTTTTTTAGTTTATTGATACATAATATTCGACCTTTGAAAGATATCTTTTAAATACAAATACTTAAGGTCTGGGTTCTTTTTGGTGAATTTGTTTAGTTTATTTATTTAAAATGTCGTCCCTCAATGAGGAACATTATTAGGACTTTCAAAAACATATATACAGCGACATGTCAATAATTCCGTGACTTTTCCAACTTCTCTAGCTGTTATATGAAATGAAACACTGCTCCCATCAAGAACCGTCTGCTTCTTTTAGCAGACTGTCAAATTTTGAGAGTTCCTTCATTTAGTTTGTGTGTAACAGCTGTTCAAAAAATACAACCTCGTGGATTTTGTTAAAAATTGAAAAAAGGGAATTTCAAGTGCTCATTAAACATTATTTTTTGCAGAAAAAACCCGTCGATCAAACCAAGGAAAAGCTGGTTAAATGCTATGGGAACTCTGCACCATCGATTTCAATGGCAAAAAATGGTTTACTGATTTCGTTGTGATCGCACAAGTACAAATGACGCTTAACGTTCTGGACGGCCAGGCCAATTGAGGTCAATAAACCCGAAAAATGTTTAACCGCAATTCGAGTGAGCTCTTGCGGCGTTGACTATTTCCTAATTCCAAACACGAAGAAATGGCTCAAAAAATGTATTTTTTTGAAAAGTCACGGAATTATTGATATGATCTATGTTACTGATTTAAAAAAATTGACTTTTTTCGCCCAAATGCTGTGCATAGAAATGTATCCTTTGAAAAGCTATTAAGATGTAGAACTCATTAGATTGGTATCCTATTGTTTGTGTGAAATCCGTCATCGCTAGTTGTTAGGACTGGCTATAAAATTGGTAGCGGTATTAAAAATAATTATTTTTGGGCGGATACGAGGGTGGATATTGATATTTCGGGTCCTGACAATACTAGTGTTCCCAGATGCAAATTGGAACTTTCATTGGAAACGTTTGTCATTTGAAGACGAATTGTTTTGATTACAGTGTGTTGAAAAATGCATCTCAGTCAAAAAAAGAAATTATCCCGTGAACATCTTCTTACGATGATTTTTTACGATTTTCGGCGAGACAAAAGTGTTTAAATCAACTTGTTTCGACTTTTGGCGATGAAGCACCATCAAAAACCACCGTTAATCGCTGGTACCAAGAGTTCAGTCTCGGAAGCAGTTTGCGAATAATGCTTCAGAGCAATATACCATTTAACAAGTTTTTTTTCCAAAGAGTGATCGAATTGGATGATATGTACGCCTGTTAAAAAGAGATTTTCAATATCAATTTTCCTTTTCTCAATATCAATTTGTATATTCTTAATTATTTTTTAATTACAATTTGCGTTTTTCACTTTCAATTTGTATTTTCTTAATTTCAGTTTACGTTTTTCAATTTAAATTTGTATTTTCTTAATTTCAATTTGTGTTTCTGAATATCAATTTGTATCTTCTCAATTTCAATTAACGTTTCTCAATTTAGTTTTTTTTTATTAATTTGTGCTCAATACCAAGTGTGCTCAATAAATGATTTATAAACACCTCGGTCTTGTGCGTGTTTCCTCCAGTGACCAATATTAAGGATCTTTGCATCATCCTTCACTTAGCATCTTTATGGGAGTCTCGCTCTTCTCTGTCTGAGCTTTTCGTGGTAGTTATCGACTAACGCCTTTCTTACAAGCTCGACCGAAATTTCGAAGCTAGCGCAATCGCTGTATTTTGATGCGCTTAAACACATTTAGGTCGGAATACTGCTCATGTACGGAATACAGCACGGTTCGACCGACGCATCTACTCCAAGCCTACGACACAATGACTGTTTAAGAGTAAAAATCTATATTTGCATAATATAATAAAGGCAATGTGTACCTAACATTTGGTATACACAATACGAGGGTTGCTATTTATATTTCGGGTCCTGACAATACTTATGTTCCCAGATACAAACTGGAACTTCCATTGGAAACTTTGACATTTTTTAGCATAACTTCACTTAGAACGTTTTGTCATTTGAGGGCGAATTGTTTTGTTTAGTGTGTTGAAAAATGCATCTCAGTCAAAAAAAAATTATCCCGTGAACATCTTCGTACGATGATTTTTAACGATTTTCGGCGAGACAAAAGGATTTAAATCAACTTTTGGCAATGAAGCACTATCAAAAACCACCATTAATCGCTGGTACCAAGAGTTCAGTCTCGGAATCCGTTTGCTCCAGGATGAATTTCGTGAAGGACGACCAATTTCGGCCACATTGCCAGAAACCAGCGATGCTGTGCGTTGAAAAAATATAACTGCGGTAGCTCAAAGGCAGTTTATAACATTGTCACATGTGACGAGTCATGGATCTATGCATATGAACCCGAAACCAAACAGCAATCGACCGTATGGGTCTTTCAAGATGAGCCAAATCCGACAAAAGTTGTTCGTGGAAAAAGTACATTGAAGCAAATGATTGCGTATTTTTACGGCATAACCGGTCATGTAGTACGGTCAATTCTGAGTGGCATACACCATTTGTTTGCCAACAGTGTTCGAAGAAATGAAGAATGATAATAAGAGAATGCGTGCTCTCACACATCAGCTCAAATGATAAGCTATTTGACCACTCAAGATGACGAATTGATGGGCCATCCACCTTACAGCCCTGATTTGGCACCCAATGACTTCTTCTTATTCCCTAGTATCAAGAAAAAAATGCGTGGTCAACGTTTTTCATTACCCGAAGCAGCTGTTGAAGCATTCAAAAATCATGTTTTGGAGGTGTCTCAATCGGAGTGGAAAAAGTGATTCGAAAATTGGTTTGTGCGCTTGCGAAAGTGTATTGATCTTAAAGGAGAATATTTTGAAAAACAAAAAATACATTTCCAATGATAAATTATTGTGTTTTTATTGCCGGACCCGAAATATAAATAGCAACCTTCGTAGAATGAAAAATTAACAATCTGCCGGTAGCTTTTTGATGCCAGTCAATTAACAATAGTTTAATCTTTTTAATTGTTTAAATATCCATAAATGGGAGTCCGCCATTTCCCTCTGTTTTTAATGTGAATTTTACGTTTGGATTGAAATTTTGAATTTATTAAATTTTGTCACGATAGTATTTATTGCACTGGTTTAATTATCCAGAAATAGCCGTCCACATATTTTGTTAAAATCTTAGGTCTTACATCACATTTGTCGATGTATCTATCCAACAGATCTTCCATTACAATATCGGTTACTTTTGGAGATGCCTGTATAACCCGTCATTGTATCTAAAACACCGGTTGTTCTGTATAAAATAAGAGTATTTTTAAGAAAACTTCTTTCGTCATAGTTGTAAAATTTGAATAATCGTACATTTAATTATCGTCTATATATAATGTTTATGGCACAATCAACTGAAACGCTAAGGAAAAGTGACACTACATCAATAGAGGCCATGCTCTCGCAATCATCTTCCACAGTGTGTTTAATTCTCTCCATGAAGTGTTTAGAAGCCACCGTGAGTTTTGTTAAAATGCTTGTTATGTACTTACATAAACTACCCGAGGGTGCGTTAATTGATGAGCATATTGGACGTAGTGCGTAATAGTGCTGCGACATCGACCTTAAAACATAGATGTTATACAACAACGATGTTTTAAATCGATAAAACATCGGTAAAAAACATCGATGTTCGAAAACATCGATGTTTTTACGGAAATTTTGTTTTTGCTGATATTTTCTTTTAAATAAGTGTTATCAACAAATAAATCACCCTATTTGATGATATTAAGGCCAAAAAATACAAAAAATTATTAATACAGGAGTTATTTTAATTTATACTGTTTAAAAAATAAGTAAAATTTTGTTGAAGATTATTTTTCAAAAACATCGAGGTTTTGTAAAGGCTTCCTGAAGCGGTGCAAGAAATATTTCACTCCTTCTGATCTCTTCGATATCTATACAACCTACATCCAGCAAAATATGGAATTCAACTACCATATATGGGAAGGTTCTTGGAGCTACTTGATCGTGTCCAAAGTAGGGTGATTGTGTTAATAGGTGACAGTAGGGTACCCAAATCTATTGTCTCTCTGGAGCATCATCGGAATGTGGGCTGTGTGTCGCTATTTTATCGTTACTTTCATGGTGTGTGTTCTTCAGACATTCGTCGTCTTATTCCTGACGTGAGGATGTTCGGCAGTATACACTGCACTACACACTACAGATTAATTCGTTTTTCGCCCGTACTGTCCATATGTGGAATCGACTTCCGGTAAATGTATTTTCCACTAAATACGACATCCAGAAATTCAAGTCAAATGTCAATAAACATTACTCCCTCTTTCCTCCGTGAACTCCCTTAATTTCCACTCGCCAACGCAATGCATCGCATGTAAAGGGGAAAACCCCTGAGTGTTGGTCAAAAAAATATATAAGAGATTATTGTTCAAGGTTCCAAAACTTTGAGTTGACAGTTTGTAAAAATAGAATTTTTTTGGAGCTTCTTTCCTGAGATAGAGTTTCTTCAGCTTGAAGCAATATTTCCAGGCATAATTGATTCCATAAATGATAAATATTTTATAGCCGTCTTCATCAACGCTGAGTTTTTAAGCACATATTCCTGTTGCTATGCCTCCAGGGGATTTTCATGTAGACTAAATACAGGACTTTTCAAATATGCAGCCAATTCTGACGGCATTTGAGCAGTATCCATTTGATCAATAACCCTGGATCTCTTTTTGGCCTTCAAATTCTCTTGCACCAGTTTGTGATGCTCATCCCAAAAGTTGAAGACTGAAATAATTCTTTCTTTCATATTCATATTCTTTATAATCTTTTGTCTCTTTTTCCTAACTTAGGAGCAAACCAAAAGAGATACAAGATAGTACAAATTTTAGAGCACTGGTCACAATCACAGTCAGACAGAAAAACATCGATGCCGGTAAAACATCGGCACTACAACATCGATGTTGATGTCGCATCCCTAGTGCGTAATCTCCTTTGTGAATTTTAGGAAGGCCGTATATCCTTGGTTCCAATGTTGTTTCTGTTTTTAGTCGCCGTTTTTCAACTTCAGTAATTATTCCCACTGAAAATTAATCGTTTACCAATTCAATGTTTTTCTTTTGTAGTACAGGGTGGGCCAAAAGTTACCATGGGGAATAAACATTTAATAACAATTTCGTTCATATATTATTTTTTTTCAGATTATATAAATAACACTTGGAAAATAAATAATGAAGAGGTTCACAACTGAACAAAGAACCACAATATTACAATTTTATTATTTAAATAAGCGATCAATAATTTTAACGCAAATGCATGAGTGATGAAGCTCATTTTCATTTGAATGGCTTTGTTAATAAGCAGAACTGTAAGTTCTGAGGATCTGAAAGTCCAAGGGCCATTAATCAACGCCAAATGTACCCCATTAGCTGTAGGACCACATCTGCAAATATCATTGGGCCTTACTTCATCGAGAATGAAGACGGAAGTGGTGAAACCGTAAATTGAGAGCGGTATCGGAGAGTATCGGTTTATGATAAAAAAAAAATTTACGTCGTTCTCTTGAAAACGGACCTAAGATGTTATTTCAGCAGGACAGAGCCACACTACACGAGACACAATGACACTTTTAAGTCAACTTTTTGGAGAGCGAATAATTTCCAGAAATTATTTGGCCTATCACCAGATTTGTCAGCACCCGGCTATTTTCTTTGGGGTTATTTGAAGGAACGAGTATATGTGAACAAGCCCGAGCCAACCCTTAACTCAAGACCAACATTGTGGCAGAAATTCGAACGCTACAGCCACAAATTTTAAAAGATGTTATGGAAATGCTCTAAAACGAGCCCATCATTGTGAAGTTGAAAACGGGCGTCATTTAACAGATATTATTTTCAAACTTACTGTAAAAAAATTTCCATTTTGTATTTTATATAATTGAGAAAAAAAATAAAAACAAAATTATTAAACAAAAAAGTTATTAAAGCCCATAATAACTTTTGGTCCACCCTGTATTTGTGTTGGATCCTTTGTTATTCTCTGATACGTCATTATATCGTTTACAATTTTACAAATACGTCTTTTAATCATCTTCATCTTAAATAACTGTTTTTTTTTGTTTTTAGAAATTTTCGGGTTTGTTCTACTGTTCTTAGAGTATATCTTTCTCTACCTATTAGTCGGTATTTTTTACGTGACTTTTTATCATTGATGTAAGTTTTTTTCTGTTGATCGCCTCTTCTTACCGGTTGCCTATTGTTTTTATACATCCCTCTTCGTTTGCTATACACCGTAGTAGAGGAAAAATTTCTTTAGTATGTGGGAGAGCAAAGGGTTTCCCATAAGGGTGTAACCAGTCCAATTCGTCTGGTCTGAAGAACGGTGTTGCCGTTTTGGTCGGTTTAGACCAAATGTAGTCGGAAAAAATTTAAAACGTGTAGTTTGGTCGAATCTTGGTCGGATTTTTGTGCAGTTTTGCTGCCATTATAATACGTTAAACCTCGGTAAATAATACTAAATATATTACAATGAAGTCAATTAACAAAAAAAATAAACTAAATAAATAAATAGTAAAACCGCAACAGTTAAGCCTTTTGGTAACAAACAATATTTTAGAAAATAATTTGTTGGCTCCTTTTTAGTAGATAGTATCCCAGCAGCAAAAAGAGGGGCATTGCATGCCTTCTGGCCTGTATCCAAAGGCAGTCTGGAGGTCACACCTTCAAATACAAACTCCGTTTCAAAATAACATAGCGTGTCATAGGAAGGTTAGGCCTGCACATCTCCTTTCACTTAGCCGGAGTTCTAACAGGCCTTAATAGGAAGACATACAGAGAGGCCAGCGGTGTTTAGCAGGCCTATTACAGAAGGCCTCGTGAAACGGCTGTAAGGATGGGTCGAAGTCCTTCAAAAGAAAGCCTCCCTGAAGGCCTAAAACCGAGCCGTATTCCAAAGTTTTTTTTTTATATTTTAAATCATTTAGTCAAATTGGTATGCAATTCACTAAGTTTGCCACCTGCTTGTTACATTTTTTTTTGATGATCGGTACTGATAATACGACCTTTGAGTTTGTAAACGAACATGCCATGAGCTCGGCTGCCACATCATGTTTTCTATTTATGACTAACTTCGCACATGTTCACCAACAAATTTACATGAACAACAGCTTTGTTTTTGCCTTCTCATAGTATGCCTGGAAACAGACCTTACTACAGAAGCGAAGTGTGCATGTCTTTGGGATCTTTTGAAATAAGTAAAATGGGACCTGTTAGCAGGTCCCATTACAGTGTAATAGAGGCATGTTTATTGTTTAGACTTTGTAGTTATTTTTAAAGGCGCGTTACTGAACTTATTTTAAATTTGCTGCAAAATTTTGTTCGGCTTACGAAATCTGCTCTTCTTTGTTGCAAAAAGTTTTCAAAGCAATAAGCAGAAAAACTCGATGCAATGACAAATTTGCTTACACTTTGAATCAAATGTAACAAGCTATGAACCTATAATGTAATACTACTTACTCCAAACGTTTTATCGAAATTTTCCACAAAAATCTGGAAAAGTCCCGCAGCTGTATGTATATTTGTTCTGATGTAGAGTTAAAATTTCGTAATAAAAATCATCACAAGAATTTCTTTTAATACAATTGGACCATACATACTATAAAATAAATTGCCGATTCTCAGTAGCTTACCACCTTGACAAATCTTCAATTCCACGACGATTCCTTTGAAACTCCTTGGGGATGTAGGGACACAAACTTGCATGCATTATCTTAATCGCGGCGAGCGTATTGCAGACAGTTTTCTTAAACCCAACTGATCGTGTAAAATCGAAACCACACTGCGATATGAAATGAGTATGGCATCAGCAATCTCACTAACTTTTACTCTTCGATAGGCCAAACCCATATTTTTTGACATTTTCCGGTGTATTGACCTCAATTGGCCGTCCAGAACGTGCAACGTCATTTGTACTCGTGCGAGCACAACGAAAGTCAGTAAACCACTTTTACCATTGAAATCGATGGTGCAGAGTCCCATAAAATTCACCAAGCTTTTTCTTGGTCTGATTGACGGCTTTTTTCGCAGCTCTTAAAATTTACTTTTTTACATTTTCAACAAAATTTAAGAGGTTAGCTGTTAAACACAAACTAAATGACGGAACTCTCTCAAAACAGCAGTCTGTTAACAGATGGTACTTGATGAGAGCAGTGTTGCATTTCATATAACTACAAGTCTTGATCAGCCTTCGTATTTTACTTTACAATATGAGTATTTATCACTCACATACCAGCAAGATTTTACATATTTATTCTATTGAAAAACAATGCAACACAACATAAATGATAGTAAAAAATAAGCTAAGCATTTTTCTGAGTCCTAAATAATTTTAATTTGTTATCGATGTAATTAATATTCAATATAATGCGAAACTACCGTATACAGGGTTGCCCATATTCGACGGACCCATGTTTTTTTTTTAAAAAATCAAAGAAAAAAATAAAAAATTGGCGGTTGGCAATCTTAATCATTTAATTTGTTCCAAGTAGATTTGTTTACATCAATTTTTGAATATGATATCTCTCAAATGGCCGCCTCTGGCGTTGATGGCGTATTGTGCCCTTTTTGCAGCATTTTCCATCGTTTTCGCCAACATTTCGGCCGGAATAGCGACTATTTCTTCACGAATGTTGTCCTTGAGCTCTTCTACGGTCCTTGGCTTGTTAACGTAAACCTTTGACTTCAAATATCCCCACAAGAAGAAGTCAGGCGGCGTCAAATCGGGCGAACGCGGTGGCCAGTCCAAATCACCACTTTTCGACATCAAACGGCCCGGAAACAAATTCTTCAGAAAATCGATTGTTATGCGACTTGTGTGCGGTGGAGCGCCGTCTTGTTGAAACCAGAACTGCCTCATACGCTTTCGACGAATAATTGGCATCACAAAATTGGTCATCATGTCGCGATAACGCTCCTGGTTGATGGTAACAGCATGGCCATTTTCATTTTGGAAGAAAAACGGCCCAATGACCGTTTTCGCACTAACGCCGCACCAATCTGTGACTTTTTCGTCATGAAGAGGCTTCTTCTTCTTGAATCTCCTAAGGATTTTCAGTGGCGTAAATACGGCAATTTTGCTTATTTACGGTCCCATTCAATGTGAAATGGGCTTCATCGGACATGATAATTTTGTTCCAAAATTGCTCGTCATCTTCGGCCATTTCGATGACTCTTTGGGCCCATTCCAATCGACGAGGCTTGTCCACAGGCTACAATCTTTGCGTCAATTGAATTTTGTACGGGAACAAATGCAAATCAACGCGAATAATCCGTTGTAAAGTGGACCGAGCCATGCCCAACTGCTGAGAACGGCGTTTTTGGGATGTTCTTGGGGACCTCTCAACACTGGCTCGTACGGCAGCGATATTCTCGGCCGATCGTCTTGGTCGACTTTTATTTGGCCTCTTCGGATTAGAAAGAGCCTCACCAGTCGAAAATTTTTCGTATAAACGCTTAATGGTGTTCTTAGAAGGCGCACTTCTCACATTTTTTAATATTTTAAAAGCACGTTGAGTTTTCACAATTGACTTGTTCTGTTGAATGTAAATTTCAACTATTTCAGAGCGCTCGCGTGGCGTGTATTGTTGCATGGTAAAAATCTGCTTGGACTGACGCTTCAAACGCGGTAAAAATCTGCTTGGACTGACGCTTCAAACGCGGTATGTCATTAAGCGATCTGACATCTCTGTCAAAAGTTATGGCGTTGCCAGATGGGTCCGTCGAATATGGGCAACCCGGTACATACAACAGAGCTTAATTAGACTAATTTGTAATTATGTGATCTAGTTTTTAAATTTGAAATTATTTCATCCAGCCGAATAAATTTACTCTCGAAAATTTGTAAGTTCATTTTAATTAAATAATAAATATGCAATGGACTCATGTTTTTAAGAACACTTCTTAAAGAAGGGGAGTGTACATGTCTACCGGATCGTTAAGAGAGTTCAAGGATGTCCTATTTACTGGCCTCCTTTCTTTTTGAATGCTAGTAGAATGCCTATATCTAGACCTGATTTACGAAGCGAGCAAGCGATGTGTATAAGATTTTGATCCAGTCGAAGACAAGGAGTAAATAAGGCATCCCTTAATGCGATTAAATTTTAAGGGCCTGAATAAAACACAAATTTTTTTTTGACGAACGTTCCCTAATTTCACGTTTTGGACAGGTGAGTTGGCCGCCTAGATCGAGTGATATCACACCTTTAGACATTTTTCTTTGGGGATATAGGATGCAATGAACGTGTTTCATTGGCCAAAATCAAATCAAGAATCCTCCCATTCAGGTTGAGAATAGTATTAATCTGAGACAAATACATTTTGTCTCAGAAAAAACAACAATATCAAAATCAAAGTCTTAGCTATCAACAAATAAGCGGCTTAATTTAGTATAAACCTCTTACATTTTGATAAGATATGCTATATACCTTTTCTAGTTTTTTTATAAGAATTTTGAAAATTAGCTGGCAATTTGGCTAAGTTTGATCTTTCTCTTCTGCAATTTCTTTCAACAACCTTAGAAAAGATATCTTCTGACACTTTTATCTTGAATGAAGATAAATGATTAGAAGATGATTTAAATTTAAAAATATTCAAGTCATGGTCACCTTCCAACATCGACATTATATAATATTCAACTTCAAACCGAAAAATAAAGGCCGTCTTTCTTGCAGGAATGACAGTCAATTTCCTAGGTCCACCTTTACTTGGCAAACAGGCCACACCAACCGTTTGAATAAACGGTCTGTCCCCGGTCCGTACGTCAATAAACACCTCACTGACATTAGCAGGACAACTAGAAACCTATGTGAAGGTTCACATTGCTGAAATTGAATGCGAAGGTCCTTCCGATTTATTAGCAGCGTTAGCAGCAACTTTTTTAACTTCACTGAGAACAGTTTCTTCCCCACCAGAAGACGGTCCTACATCCATAGTCAAAACATTTTTTTGTTCCATTATAGGAACCGCAGATAAAGTTCTACCAGAAGTTGTCTTTTCCGTCGACTTTGGAGAGTTTTTCTTTTACGATTTCTTTCTTGTTTGTGTCGGTGTCGTATTCTGTGATACGACAAACTTATCCAAGTGGGTATATGTATTAAATAATTCAGAAAATTTATTCCGAATATTTATCAACTCCAATCCGTCTTGGATACTTCCGCCAATGTATCCTTGAAGAATTTGTAAAACTGAATACCAGTTATTCTAAACCGACCCCATCTGATGCCATTATTCTAGCCTAAGGCATCCGCGGCACGAGCAGAAACGCCGACACATTTTGCATGACCAAAAATATCACAAACCCAGCAACCAATCATTCTCTCGTTTGATGTTAAACTACAACCGATGAGAGAGCAACTCATAATTAAAAAGTTTTACGTGAAGAATATTATTATTACTAGGAGAAAAAGATGTAATTTGTACTTAGTAGGGACATAAATACTGTTACAACATTGAACACACCCATTTCAATAGTAGAACTAAACATACCCCGTAAATGCCATGTGGGTTTTGAAAGCTAACCTTAATAGCGTTAGTCTGTAACAGGATTTTAAAATTGTTTCAACTTTCATCATGGTGTGGACAGATAATAAGAACCGTATCGCTGTAATAGCGCTTTTCAAGTGTGAAATGAAAGAAAGCGATATTTTCAAAACGCTCTGGCCACTAGGGATTAGCCGCATGTTCGTCTTCCGATGCATGGGTCGGCCCGCCCACGCTCTGTTCGAACACCGCATGTCATCAAAGGCGTTAAATCAAGAATTCACAGAAATCCGCTCTGCAAACAGAACATCATGGCCCGTGAGATAAATATCACGCAAAAGTCCATGAGTCGAATCATTAAAAAAGACTTGTTACTTAGAGCTTTCAAACGACGTACCGGACATTTATTGACTGCAGCTTTAAAAAAAATAGGATTGAAAAATGCAAACGTCTTTTGGTGAAGCACGCTGATAACTTGCACAGAAAAATTTTGTTCACCGACGAAAAAATTTTTACCGTTCAGGAAAAATTTATCAAGCAAATCGATAGTGTATGCGCCGTCATCTAAGGAAGCATCTGAACTGATCCCAAGGATGGTGGGGTGTCTCTTACCATGCGGTCACTGACCTGCATTTCTGCGAACAAGGAGTCAAAACATCGGCCAAAGTTTACCAATAAACCTTTCTGGAAGCTGTTGTGAAGCCTCTTAACAATTCCCTGTTCCAAACCAGCCATTTTCCAGCAGGATTCTGCACCGGCCCATAAGGCTAAAACGTCCCAGGCCTGACTTCGAAACAATTTACTAGCGTTCATTTCCTTTGAAGAATGGCCCTCAGGCAGTCCAGATTTGAACCCATTGGATTACAAATTGTGGTACCCCAACATTGGATCTCTTAAGACTGCTTTGGTTCGAGCTGTGACCAATTTTCCAATGGACGAGGTTCGTGCAGCTATTGACGATTGGCCAGTGCGACTTAAGGCGTGTGTAAAGGCAAAAGGCGGACATTTCGAATAAGTAGATTATTATGGATACAATATACATCAATAAATATATAAAAAAAATATTTGGTCCAAAACTATTCAGTACTTTTTATTTTACAGCATAAAACGTGTGTAACAGTTTTTATGTCCCTACTAAGTATACTACACAAGAGTTTACAAAATTATAGTAATAGACGGGGAAAAAACAAAACAGTGGCAACACTCTAATATCTACAAAACAAATGAGGATGATGAAACAAAATGCACTAAAACAAGCTTCTAACACAGAATGCAAAAAAATGCAACACAAATTGAACAATAAGAATTACAAATATTAAGATATTTATTAAACCACTAAATAGCACTATATCACTCAACTATGAAACAAACACTTCTAGTGATTATTATTAAATTTAACACGGCTTAAATATTGCATAACTTTTTTAATTTAATATTAAAAATTTCATAGCGCGGAGCACTGAAACAATGTAAGTATCACGACAGGGTTGCCAAATTAATGATTATTTAGGAAATTATTGTCATTTATTTAATTAATTATGCATGGAACAAAATACCGCGACCTCTGCGGCACACCTCCATCCGATGGTCCAAATACCATTAATGTGCCGAATTATCTCATCCTTTAGCTCTTGAATTGTTGCTAGCATATCGACTTACAACTTTTCTTTCAAATAACCCCAAAGAAAGAAGCTGTGTGGCAAGTGGCACCTTCCTGTTACAATTACATATCGTCCACATCCATATCTTCCAATTCGGGGCATAAAAAGTTCGTTATTATCTCACGATAGCGAACACCATTTACAGTAACTGCCTGACCGGCCTCATTTAGGAAAAAATACGACCCGATGATGCCGCCAGCCTATAAACCGCACCAAACAGTCACTCTTTGTGGGTGCATTCGACAATCTCTCTTGGATTTTCATTTGCCCAAATGCGGCAATTCTGCTTATTGACGAATCCACTGAGGTGAAAATGTGCCTCACCACTGAAGATGATTTTCATCGAAAATTGATTTTTCATTTTCATAATAAGTGTGAATAACTTTAACGCGTTGCTCGCTTGTAAATCTTTCCATGGTTCATGGAGTAAGTCTAAAATTTAGAAATATCAAATGAAATGCAGAAATAAACTTGAAATTTAGGTGTGGTTCACATACAACAGCGGCCCTTAAAATTTAATCACCCTTTAGTAGAAGGCATAGTTGAATGTTTTGTGCAACGTTAAAAATGCTTTTTTAGTGCCACTTTAGTGATGGCCTCCACATTTCCGCGAGATGAATAGAGGTATATGCTTGATAGTTATCCAGGTTTTTTGAAGACTAATACGTCTGGGCTTTTCCTTTAAACACGAACAGCATTGACACTTTTTGTAATTAAGTGACTTAACTATTGCGGTTTTTTAATCCAATCTTATTTGTCGAGGAAAACCTTTAAACTACAATATTATCAATAAATCAATGTCTTTTTAACGATTTTTTCGGTTTGGTTTCTCCTGCGGCAACACTGATTAAGATGTCTGCCTTGTTAACCAACCAATTTCAGTTCTGTGTTACGTCCAGTTTTTGTTTTTGCTGTTCATACTCGTATTAGACCTGAAAGTTTTTTTAGCCAGTTGTATTTATTAAATAAAACAAAGTGTTTTATGGGTTAAATTTGGACAACTCTTGTGTAAATGCTGTAGACATTTTCCTTCTTGTAGATATGCTTTTTCATCTTCTAATCAGTTATTTTCATATAAGACAAATGAGTCAAAAGATATCTTTTCTAAGGTTGCTGACCACAAAAAGCAGCAAAAACTTATTCGAATTGCGGTTAAACAACTCAAACAATTCTTTGAAGTTGTCACACGGTTACGTTTATGGTCAATTTAGAGCAAACGCGGCACCCACCTTTCTTAAAACCAACTGATCATGTAAAATCGAAACCGCACTGTCATAAGAAATGCGTATGGCATCCACAATCTAACGCACTTTTACTATTCGATCGGACAACACAATATCGTAGATTTTTCCGACATTTTCGGGTGTAATGACCTCAGTTGGCCGTCCAGAACGTTTAGCGTCATTTGTACTTTTTTATCATTGAAACCGATGGTGCAGAGTCCCCATAGTATTACCCGAGGCTTTCCTTGGTTTGATTGACGGTTTTTCCGCAAGAAACAATGTTTAATGAGCACTCGAAATTTACTTTTTTTCATTTTTAACAAAATCCACGTGGTTGTACATTTCACAGTACAACACATGAATTCGGGACTCAATTCTAATAATTGTTTGTGAAAGTAGCCCCAAAAAGAAGAACTTCTAATTTAAAATTTATTGAATTGAAGTTAGTAAGTATCGTATAGGGGAATTTGTCACGTTTAAGACCCTTTTGTTTGTCATAACTCGAGAACCACTAGTCCGAATAAGCTGAAACAAATATAAAAAAATAAAAATTACAATTCCTTAAATACAACGTTTCGCTACATAAGCAACAGTTTCGCAGTTATAAATAAATGTATGAAAAAAAATATTTTTTGCCTAAAAAATTAGTTATTTTAAATTCATAAAAAATACAAAAC
This sequence comes from Hydrotaea diabolus, assembly GCA_963513945.1. Taxonomy (NCBI): domain Eukaryota; kingdom Metazoa; phylum Arthropoda; class Insecta; order Diptera; family Muscidae; genus Hydrotaea; species Hydrotaea diabolus. The sequence goes on along the minus strand of OY740717.1, from coordinate 92,307,472 downwards.
GGTAAAAAGTGTCAAGTCCTATTACTTTCACGTACTTTCACATAACCTTTGAACAAAATGAGTCATAGATCATGAATATCGATTTACGCGTTTCGCTTTCATGCACAATTAAGTGAAGGTATGAATTTCAGAAATTTGCTCGAGATATATACAAAATTCTTCGGAAAAAACGTTGATGACTATTTTTATGATTCTCAGACGTTGAATTGGTGTTTTTGTTCATTTATGATACCTAATCCGTTCTCAGTCAATTAATGGGGAAAAAAGGAAAGTGCACATAATCATGTGTGTTTTTCCGTTGGCTACCTGCATAATTTTTTTTACAGAAATTCGACCCATTCGTAGTAATTATAGGTGCTCTTTGAAAAGTCGAAGTCGAAAAGTACAAGTGAAATTTTTCCCGGTTTTTAAAAGTGAGTAACAATAAAACATATAATATATTTCAATATGGAAAATAACAAGTGCCCAAAATTGGATAATTTTTTGTTACGTTTGTGGTAATATCGTCCAAAAAAGAGGCCAACTGGATCGAAAAAAATTGATTACTGAGTAATTTAGAACAGCGTATTGCCATTATTTTGATGAAGCAGATTTAAGTGGTGCAAATTTTACGCCGAACACAGTGGTGGACAGTTTTCTTTTATGAAGCCAGTAATTTAGGTGGAAGACCTAACTAGACATGATGAATCCTGGTGCTACGCATGTATAAATTCTCGTCATGGATTAAACAGAAAACAATTGAACACAAAAGTATACATTGATGCTTTTACTGCTACACTTCCAGTTAAACGCGCTGCTGATACCGATTCCCTTTGTCCCTGCAAGCTGTGACTGTTTTCACCAGTCCGACCAATTTGAATGATGCTGATTGAACACCCGATATTGAAAATAATGGACCACAACCACGACTCAGAACATGAATAGGAACAACCTACGAAGAAAATAAAGTCCTCAGAACCACAAGCGTCAACTCCAAAGAGGATGGATAGTGACAATAATTAAAAATGTTCTAAATTTTGTTTGCCTGCATATATAACATTTAAAAATCTCATATTTTCTGTGTAAGAATAGCTGTAATATCAATCGGAATGTTTATTTTCATGCAAAATAAAGAATTAATAAAAAAAGTCATCAACGTTTTTTCCAAAGAATTTTGTGCATATCTCGAGCAAATTTTTGAAATTCATACCTTCGCTTAATTGTGCATATCGAAACGCGTAAACCGATTTTCATGATCTATGTCTCACTTTGTTCATAGGTTATGTGACTTTACGTGAAAGTAATAGGACTTGACACTTTTTACCGTTTTGTATTTTTTATGAATTATAAAAAAACTTTAATTTTTTAGGCAAAAAATATTTATATTCTTCATACATTTATTTATAACTGCGAAACTGTTGCTTATAAAGCGAAACGATGTATGAACATATTAAAGGAATTGTAATTTTTTTTAAATTTGTTTCAGCTTATTCGGACTAGTGGTTCTCGAGTTATGACAAACAAAAGAGCCTAAAACGTGACAAATTCCCCTATACGATACTTACTAACTTGAAATTATTAAATTATTATTTGATGTACCTTGACCAAATGAATGATGCAGAAGTTCTTCTTTTTGGGGCTACTTTTACAAATAATTATCAGAATTAAGTCCCGAATCAATCACCTGAAAATGTTGTACTGTGTTTTGAACAACTCTAAATACAAAATAAATGACGGAACTATCTCAAAATTTGACATTAGTCTATTACCAGGTGATACTTGATGGAGGCAGTGTTGCATTTTATATACCTACAGGGTAAGTTGAAAAAGTAACGGAATTATTGATATGCCCTCGTATTATCTTAGCATTGGGCGACTTTAACTTATCTTCTGTATCATGGCACATGTTGCCTGATTCTGAAACACTTACTCCTGAAACTAACAGCGATTTGTCCACTGATGGTGCTAGATTATTGGCAAAAATTAATTTGTCTCAGATTAATTATATTCTCAACCTGAATGGGAGGATTCTTGATTTGATCTTGACCAATGAAACACGTTCATTTCAAGTTATGAGAATGCATCCTATTTCTACTCTACTATATATACTAGTATTTATTTTCAGTAACATAACCTCACCAATCTCCACATCCTTCTGGTAATTCTTTTAGATTTTGCTTCAAACGTTGTGACGGTCGAAGACTTTATTCTATTTTATTATCTGTGGATTGAAAGGATGATTTTGCTGTTAAATTTTTTTATGACATTAAATGAATTTGTATCTAAAACAGTGACTATGGAACCTATCGTTGTAGGAAAAAATCTGCCTTGGCTTCTATGGAGTTATGTAGATTAAAAAACATAAAGAGTAAATCATTTAAAAGATTCAAAAGAACAGGTCTAACTGCTGATTATGGTAGATATTCCTTAGCGAGACAATGTCGATGCTATAGGTCGTACTTGTCAAAAGCTAGGGACAATTTAAAAAATGACCCTGAATCATTTTACTGATTTGTTAATTTAAAACGTCAAACATCTTCGAAGTCATCGATAATAAGATTTAATGGTATTGAGTTTTCAAGCGATCAGTCAATTGCAAACTGTTTTGCTGACTTTTTCGAAAATACATATTATTTACGTTCGTTTAACCCTGCAGATCCGTACCATTACAGAATTTCTTCAGTAAATCAGATAGTTACTCCTATTGTAGATTTTTCACTTATTGAATTAAATTTGCATCATCTTAAACCCACTCGTACTTCTGGACCCGATGGTATCCCGAATATCTTATTGAAAGGCTGCTTTGAATACCTTGTCATACCCTTATCCTTATTATTTAATTCATCATTGAAATTGGGGTACTTTCCTGATATATGGAAAAATTCCCACTTGTTTCCACTTCATAAATCTTGTAGTCTGTTGGATGTGTCGAACTATAGAGGGATTGCTAAATTAAGCGCAATTTCTAAGTCAATTGAAAAACTTGTAACGAATTCTGTTTACATAATGTGACCCCGATACTCCATCCATGCCAACACGGATTTCGCAAGGGTCATTGTCACCTCGTTAATGCGATTTAATGCCATTGGATTTCCTTTTATGGGACCACATCAAGTCATTGGTCTATGCGAACAAACCAACAACTTTAGAGCTCAGAACAACATCTAACCCGAAATTGCCAACAATCCGGTCGAAATGTGTGCATGAGTGGTGAAAACTTTGGTTTAAAGAATAGATCGCTGTACACGGGTTCGTGGTGGTCATATGACCGAAATCGAATTTTATTCCTAAAATGTAACATTTGCACTACATCTGGAATAAATGTGAACTCTATATCTTAAATATTCTGTGTTTTATTAATACGAGTATATAGCATTTGTATGTCTTTATGGAACACACGACGTGAAATTATTTTCTTCTTATGCTAGCCTTGTGGAATGTCACATACTGCAGGATAACTTTCGTACTAATAATTGCATTACAGTGTCAGCTCGCTAGTCTGAACTTATTATTTATCCAGTAATCCGAACTGAATTTATTAAGAGTTGCATACACCAGAGTCAGTATCTTTTTTTTCCATTTATTTGCTTTTTATTGCTGTTTCTACTCATTTTTTTCTGGCAAAATAACGAATAAAACTAACGAGACATTATAAGCGCATCTGTTTGCGGACATTCCAGATATGGATAACATTGAGGCAGAGCCAGCTACGGCTAAACGCGTTAAAAATGGTGAAGCTGTACAGGCTTTAAATATTTTTATAGATTGGCCAAAGGAAAGAGGCATAAAAACAGATTAATGCTCAAAGAATTGCGAAATATAGCTTTAGAAGCTGTGCATTGAAACAAAAGCAAGCATACATTACAAGTTTTGTAACAAAAAATAATAAATTTTAAAGTAAATATTCTTTCTTTTTTGATTGAAATTAAATTTCTTTTGGAATTCTATTTCGTGTTTATTTTCAAATATAAAACTATTTAAAAAAATTATGCATAATAACAGCCTATCCACTTATCCGAATATTTCGGATAAGTGAAAAAACACCACTTACGATATTAAAATGCACAACTGTAGAATAGACATGAAGTGAGTGAGAACCTAAGATCAAAAGAAGATTGCAATAAATTGGTAGCATATTTGAAAGACAAGCTAGAGTTTTTCGAATACGAATCAAAAAATGACAAACCATTTAAAGCCATTCTTCTCGGACTTGATAAACATGATCTTCAGCGGATTAAAAAAATGATGGCTAATAAAGACTTAAATGTCCTAGCTGTGAAGTGAGTGCAAAAGAAATCAAATTCTAACTATGATATCGTACTTTATGTGGTCTATTTAAAAAAACAGACAATTACTTTGCGAGAACTCAAACAAAATTATTGTAACATCGAATATATGCGGGTAAAATGGGAATATCATAATACCCGGAGGAATAAGATAACCCAATGCTATAATTGCCAAATGTTTGGCCATGGTTCATCCAGATGTAATGTTAAGACGTTTTGTGCAATATGTGCAGGTAACACTGTGGAACATTTTTGGGGTTATTGTCTGGGGGGTGAGAAATTCCAAGCAGGGTGATGGTACTAGTTCAGTATATTCAAACCCTCAAAGGGTTTTGCGTTCGTATGTGCCAGTAACTAAGTAAGTAACTTCACTTAATTGTAAATAAAAGCAGAACGCGTTAATCGATTTCTATGACCTATGTCGCATTTTGTTGATAGGTTATGTGACTTTACGTGAAAGTTATAAGACTCTACACGTTTTTCCGTTTGGGATTTATATGTTTTAAAAAAAAAATTTTTTTTGGCATTTTTTCTTCATAAATTTATTTCTAATTGCAAAAATGTTGATTTGGTAGAGAAACAGTATATTAATGGATTAAAGAAAATGTAATTATTAATTTTTCTCAATTTATTTCAGCAAAATCGAACTAGTCGTTCTCGGGTTATGTCAAACTACGTTTTTGCCAACATTTTACAACTAAGCGAAAAAACATCAAGATAAGGAAAAAATGTAAAAGGTCATAAAAAAAAACTGGCACATACGAACGCAAAACCCTTTGAGGGTTTTAATATACTGACCTAGTACCATCACCCTGACTTGGAATTTCTCACCCCCTAGATTGGCTGTTGTACTGTGTAATCAAAAGATTACCGAATGTACTTTCTAAACAATCAAGTGCGTTAACTGTCATGGCCCACATAAAGCTTCTTCCACCGATTGTCTCCAGGCCAATTCTTTTAGGAACAATAGAACCGTTAAAACAGTCGTTGACTACGATTCTCAATTCCCCAACATAATGAGCCAATATAATACGAATGCTACTAGTTCTTGGAAATTTAAAACACCCAGTACTGCTTAAATCGTAGGATCTACAGGAGACAGCGAAAATCTGTTTTCTATAGACGAAATTAGAGATTTAACAATGGAGCTTGTAGCAAAATTAAGGACTTGCAGGTCCAAAGTTGACCAATTCGCAGTCATCACTGATCTAGCTTGTAAATTTCTGTTCAAATGAATGATCAAATCAATATTATACTTTAGAATGCCCGAGGCATTCGCAATAAAAAGGATGAACTATACGAGTTCGTCATCGATAACAAAATTGACATATGCCTTCTCAGTGAGACATGGTTAAATGAAAATATATCTACTCGTATAAGACACAATGAATTTTACTGCTATAGAAATGATCGCTCAACAGGTAGGGGTGGTGGTGTCGCTGTTATTCTTAGGAAAAATAGTAGACATCGTCTTCTACCAATAGTTAATACTAACCTGATAGAAAATATCGGTGTTAAAGTGTTTTGCCTTAATGGAGGGTCAATAGATATTTAAGTTCACTTCTGATATTCGAAGATTAAGCATTAACGCAAATAAATATACTTAAATCATCGGTGGCGATTTCGATTTTAAGACATAGATCATGGGGCTGTGCAAGAGCAAATTGCTCGGACAATATACTATATGAAAAACACACAGACTTTAACATTCAGCTTATCATACCAAATGAAAATACCTATATTTCATCAAGCGCTGGTAGACAAAATTCCACCTTAGATATATTTCTACGAATACAACCAATAATTTTTAAGATGCTACAGTAATCAATGGCCTAAGTTCGGACCACCAACCGGTCAAACTTACTCTAAAAAGGCATATCGAAAACCACAATACGTAAATATTTCACTACAAACGAGCGAATTGGACATATTTGTTCTCATATAATCTACAACCACATATCTCCAGTCAGTTTAGAATCAATGAACTCTAGAGAACAAATCGATGAGATGATACACCACCTCACCAATGTTATAAAAAATGCAAAGCAACACAGTATTCCTTTAAAATCTTCTCGATTAATACGGCGTTCACTTCCTGATTCCATAAAATACTTAATAACCGTAACAAACAGATACAGGAGGAACTGGATACGGTACCATAACACCACAGATGCAGCGCTACTAAGAATGCTCAATCGGCACATACAAGATGAAGTCAGAAAATTTAGAAATTATTCTTGGAATTCTTTTTTGTCGTCCTTAGAAATGGATCTTCGCCATTCTGGAATGCAGCAGAAATCCTAAGGAAAAAAACAAAGAGCATCCCTGTTCTAACACGCGACAATCGGCGATACAATACCGGCATAGAAAAATGTGAAGTCCTAGCTAAAACATTCAGATCGAACCATTCAATTTCAAATTCCCTCAGTGACCAAGAGACTATCCATGAGATTAACGACGCCATACAAACCTTACACCATTCACAACACAATAATACTGAACATCGTATTAGTAACCGAACGATTTCCAACCATATTAGTAGTCTAAAGGCGCGTAAGCCCCAAGCAATGACAGTATAGATAATAGATGCATTAAAGCAATGCCAAAGAAAGCTGTAATATATCTCACTACAATAATAAGTGCTTGTCTTCGTCTTTCATATTTTCGTAGAGTGTGGAAGGAATCGAAAATAATACCAATTAAAAAACCTAATAAGCATTCTGAAAATCTAAGCTCATATCGTCCTATCAGCTTATTATCCTCGTTAGGAAAACTGCTAGAAAAAGTTATTAAAGACGAGCTCAATATATTTGTTGAAAAAAAAACAATATTCTCCCTAAAGAACAGTAGGGCTTTCGTAAACAACATAATACCGTCCATCCAATTCTACGAATCAGACAAATAGTGCAAAACAACTTTTATGATGGTCAATCTACAGGTATGATGATATGGGACGACGCCCTTATTTTTAAAATGCTTAATTTAAACTTTCCAACAAATATAATCCTTATTATAAAGTCCTTTCTGACAGATCGCGCATTCAGGGTATATACGTGTGAAAACCAATCTAATAGAAGATCGATAGATGATGGATGTCCCTAAGGATCATGCCTCTCGCAAGTCCTCTACAACATTTTTACAGAGGACATCCCTCCACTGCATGGCTGTGAAAATTCAGTTTTCGCAGACGATACTGCGATTATTTGCCCTGGCACTCTTGCTGCAGACATTACAACCAAACTAGAAGAAGCAGCGGAAGTCTTCCTAACATATTTCTGCAAATAGAAACTATTTGTAAATGCGGAAAAAAATAAAGTGATCTGTTTTACCAGAAAAAGAAAACCAATATATATTCCCCAGAGGAGCATCATTTTTAATAACACGGAGATACCTTGGAAACATAAAGTTAAATGCCTCGGCATTATATTGGATCCCAGACTTACATTCAAGGACCATACTCGTATATCATATGTCATGAATAAAATAAATCATTTAATACGACTCTTATATCCCCTAATCAATAGAAACTCTCATTTAAATGTTAAAAACAAAATGTTTATATTTAAGTTAGTTTTTTAAGCTGTTATTTTGTATGGATGTCCTTCATGGAGCAATGTGGCTTTAACTCAAGTTAAGAAGATTCAAATAGCCCAAAATAAAGTTTTGAAAATGATTTTATAGCTTCCTAGAAATTACTCAACAACATGTCTCCACGATGTTGCCAAAGTGGAGTTAGTAAATGATAGGTTGACAAGACTTTGACATCAGATGCCAAGCGTCTGATTTTATTCATATAAGAGATCTAGCATCGTTGTAAATATTCTAACTGAAAACAAGTTGAAAAGTCGATAGATGATGGATGTCCCTAAGGATCATGCCTCTCGCAAGTCCTTTACAACATTTTTACAGAGGACATCCCTCCACTGCATGGCTGTGAAAATTCAGTTTTCGCAGACGATACTGCGATTATTTGCCCTGGCACTCTTGCTGCAGACATTATAACCAACCTAGAAGAAGCAGCGGAAGTCTTCCTAACATATTTCTGCAAATAGAAAATATTTGTGAATGCGGAAAAAACTAAAGTGATCTGTTTTACCAGAAAAAGAAAACCAATATATATTCCCCAGAGAAGCATCATTTTTAATAACACAGAGATACCTTGGAAACATGAAGTTAAATACCTCGGCATTATATTGGATCCCAGACTTACATTCAAGGACCATTCTCGTATATCATTGATCGAATGTATCGACCAGCTTACGCAGCTTTTTCGGAATATTCCTGAACATCCTGTATACAACAACATTTCATCCTAAGTCATTATTACAACTTCGTCTCTACAAATTTATACCTTATATTTATGTACTTCATATATTTGAATCATCCTAATCTTCGTTGTAAAGCTCCAAACTAACGCAAAATCTGAATTCGTCTTGTTTACATTGCTTATCTACATGCTAAACTATAATTAATGGTAACAACTATAGTTCCAGAGACAACTTAAAATGTATGATAAAAGTTTTAAAGAACGTTTAGCTCGTTTGTTTTATTTCGGTCTGTTGCTTTTACACATTGAACAGGGATTAAACCGGCTCAAGACCTCTTGCTTCTATATTTAAATAGAAGACAAGTTTTTAACAAAATGGCAAAGTGACATTGATTTTCGTGGCTGCACACTACTTTTATCATGATTTCGGGTCCGTGACAACCCTCTTCAGAAAGCCTTGCTGCAATTGTTGAAAGTAAAACCGAACTCTATAAGGCCAGGCTCTCCACAAACGAATGAGAACTACTGTTGTAAACCTTACTTTTCAAGTTTTCTTCACACAATTGCCCACGAAAATACAACTCACTCTTGCCAGCTCTAAAGAGACTCCACATCGAGAGCCATCAATAGATTTCTTTTACAACAACGTGTGTGTGTGTTGTAAAAAGAGTTTAGTTGACTATGTCAACTTGTGTGCCGTGCATGTAAGTATGTTTAGCTCGTTTGTGGAGAGCCTGGCCTTATAGAGTTCGGTTTTACTTTCAACAATTGCAGCAAGGCTTTCTGAAGAGGGTTGTCACGGACCCGAAATCATGATAAAAGTAGTGTGCAGCCACGAAAATCAATGTCACTTTGCCATTTTGTTAAAAACTTGTCTTCTATTTAAATATAGAAGCAAGAGGTCTTGAGCCGGTTTAATCCCTGTTCAATGTGTAAAAGCGACAGACCGAAATAAAACAAACGAGCTAAACATACTTACATGCACGGCACGGCACACAAGTTGACATAGTCAACTAAACTCTTTTTACAACACACACACACACGTTGTTGTAAAAGAAATCTATTGATGGCTCTCGATGTGGAGTCTCTTTAGAGCTGGCAAGAGTGAGTTGTATTTTCGTGGGCAATTGTGTGAAGAAAACTTGAAAAGTAAGGTTTACAACAGTTGTTCTCATTCGTTTGTGGAGAGCCTGGCCTTATAGAGTTCGGTTTTACTTTCAACAATTGCAGCAAGGCTTTCTGAAGAGGGTTGTCACGGACCCGAAATCATGATAAAAGTAGTGTGCAGCCACGAAAATCAATGTCACTTTGCCATTTTGTTAAAAACTTGTCTTCTATTTAAATATAGAAGCAAGAGGTCTTGAGCCGGTTTAATCCCTGTTCAATGTGTTTTAAAGAACAACAATACAGGATTACGTATAGCTCACTTAAATGCCCAAAGCCTGAACAACAAAATGGATGAATTTCGCTTTACCTTCATTAACTCCAACGTTGATGTTATTTGTGTCTCGGAAACATGGTTTCAACCTGCGATTAATGATAGTATTTACAACATGTTAGGCTACAAAATTTTTCGTGCTGATAGATATACAAATGGTGGTGGCGTCGCAATGTATTTTAAATCTAACATTAACTGCTTAACTAAAACTAAATCCACCCAAAACTGTGACTTGGAATATATTTTCATGGAACTTACATCATTTGGAAACAATAAGTTATTAATTGGCTGTGTCTACAGACCGAACTGCAATACCGAATTTAACTCATTAATTTCCACCATCGAAAGTCTGTCGTTTGACTTTAATGATATCATCATTGCTGGCGACTTTAACAGTAACTTATTGGCAGAAAGCAATTTGAGAAGTGCGCTGCAAATTCACGGCTTAATACCAACCAATACCTCTGCTCCGACTCACTTTACCAGATCTTCTTCCACTCTATTGAACGTCTTCTTCGTTAGCGATACGTCAAAAATACTGCTTTCTGATCAGCTATCAGCTACTGGATTTTCAAAGCATGATCTAATCTTTCTAAGCTACGATTTTAATCTTACTGCACAAAATGAATCGATAACATATCGTGACTTGAAAAACACTAATTGGATCTTGCTAGCCCAACTAATTGACGAAATACCATGGAATGCAATATATACACTTGAATCAGCAGATCAGTTCAACTTTCTTCTAAATAATATTAGTACAATATATGATAACTGTGTACCTGAAAAAACAAAAGCCATAAGAAACAAACAGCCGCCCTGGTTTAATTTAGAAATTAAACGGTTAATTGATGAACGAAATTGTGCTTATAAGCGTTGGAAGCGATTCAAGACACCCGCGCTCCACGATAAGTTCAAAACAGCTAGAAGGGCTGTTGTCCAAAATACCAACACTGCAAAGTACTCGTACTTTAAACAAAAATTTCGATCCGCTGTTGACAGCAAATCAAAATGAAAGGAAATTCGAAACATTGGAATTTGCGGAAATCGGTGTGATTCTCTGCATCAATCCAGCATTAACGTCAATGAACTTAACGAAAACTTTGTGCACGTAAATATAGCTCAACCTACTGATAATATATATGAAAACATAAGCACTGTACCAATTGAAAATTCCTTTCATTTTCGCTGTGTTGACGATGCTCAAGTCCTTCAGAAATTTATTCTTCCTAAGTTGCTGCCCTACATCACTTTTTTGTTTAATACTGTCCTCACTAAGTCTATTTTCCCCACGCATGGAAAATGGCTAAAATAATTCCTCTTCCGAAACAAAACAATGTATATCGTCCTATTGCTATACTATCTTCGCTTTCCAAGGCCCTGGAACACATCATAACTGAACAAATTAGTACTTTCCTGGATCAACACAAATTACTGCCTGAGAAACAATCTGGTTTCAGGAAGAAAAGAAGCTGCATTACTGCTCTAATCGAAGTAGTTGAAGATTTACGGCTTAATCTAGATGATAAAATGGTTTCTCTTCTGGTCCTGTTAGATCACAGCAAAGCCTTCGACACTGTGGATCCACATTTTTTAGTTCATTGTCCATAGTTCTCTTTCACGCAAACATTGTTCTTACATTTGTAAATCGATAGATTTATTAATAAGCAGCGCATTGTTTTTCCCTAAAGCTGTAAATGTGTTGACTCAGATGTTTACCTCAACCTCGAAACTCAAAAATACTCCTTTCCTCCTCTACGTTCCAATTCGGAACACCACTTAAAACCGAAAATAAAAAGCTAAATATGTGTGAATTTATGGATTCTTAAACCATAATTGTGAAGGTATTTTGAACCTGACATGAACGGCTTGTTGGTTGGAAGCAGAATATTCTCGCCTTTTAACATTATTGCTGGTCTTGATTATTGCACAAATTTCTAGTTTTTAGATCGAGTTCCTTTAAAATTTCTCCCCGCTTAAATTTTCTTACAATTTTTCTAAATTTTGTTACCATTTCCGTTTACAAATTTAAAGAGACTTCAGCAGATAGCCGGCTTCTACCAATGTAGCTGCAATTCCAGATGATTCTATAGCCAAAATAATGCGAAATAGTGCACGAAGCAAACCCATAATAAATAAAAAAAAAGCTTAAAAGAAATACACATATCTGTATGCGTCGTTATCTAAATTCGTCATACGCTACTGTTTATTCCAAACCGGGGCATTGGTTCCAACTTATTGACTTAAAGCACATTAAACACATTGGCGGAGTTTGTCCCAGTTAGGGTTGTCCCAGTTAGCGATTGAATGCAAAGTACATAACGACGATTCCTTATTTATGCAACACAAATCCCAAATAAAAGTCCTCTGTGAAAATTAACGACGGTTGATTTTTATTCAGAAGCCTAATTCACTCGTACGCTATCGAACAAAGTACAGGGTGTTCGTCGTAAGTACAGGTACCTTATACTATTTAGTAGGGACATAAATCCTGTTACAACATTGAACACACCCATTTCAATAGTAGAACTGAACATACCCCGTTAATCTCATATGGGTTTTGAAAGCTAACCTCAATAGCGTTAGTCTGTAACGGGATTTTAAAATTGTTTTAACTTTCACCATGGTGTGGTCAGATAACACAGTACAACAGCCAATCTGGGGGTGAGAAATTCCAAGTCAGGGTGATGGTACTAGGTCAGTATATTAAAACCCTCAAAGGGTTTTGCGTTCGTATGTGCCAGTTTTTTTTTATGACCTTTTATATTTTTTCCTTATCTTGATGTTTTTTCGCTTAGTTGTAAAATGTTGGCAAAAACGTAGTTTGACATAACTCGAGAACGACTAGTTCGATTTTGCTGAAATAAATTGAGAAAAATTAATAATTAAATTTTCTTTAATCCATTAATATACTGTTTCTCTACCAAATCAACATTTTTGCAATTAGAAATAAATTTATGAAGAAAATTTTGCCAAAAAAATTTTTTTTTTTTTTTTAAAACATATAAATCCCAAACGGAAAAACGTGTAGAGTCTTATAACTTTCACGTAAAGTCACATAACCTATAAACAAAATGCGACATAGATCATAGAAATCGATTAACGCGTTCTGCTTTTATTCAAAATTAAGTAAAGGTATGAATTTCAAAAATTTGCTCGAGATATGCTCAAAATTCCTTGGAAAAAAGGTTGATGACTTTTTTATGATTCTCAGAATTAAAAAAATAGTAATAAACAAAAGGTTATTACATTTTTATGGTTGCTGTAACAAACTAAAAAACGGTCATAAATGTGCGTGAACAATTTAAAGGAAAAAAGCAAGGGCACTTTTGTAATTATTTGGGTTTTTTCTGTTGGCTACCTGCATGATTTTTTTTTACACGAATTCCACCCACATTCATGAGTGGTCATGTTTTAGAACGTTGCAAGATGCGCCAATTCATAAGTACCTGTCTGTAAAATATTAAAAAATATGAAAATGAAATAGTATAAATAGGTGTTCATTGTTCGTTTTTTGTCATTAAACAAGTGCCGACGAACGCGAAGAGAACAAGTATTTTCCCTCCAGTTTTTTAAAAGTGAACAAAAGTGAATAGAATATGGAACTGTGCAAGCCAGATATAAATAGCTTCTGCTACTGGTGTGGTCAATATGTCCAACACATAAAAAAATGGGAAATTTCCGTACTGCTTTTGTTCAAATATACGAGATGTACTTCAACCAAAATGTCATACTGAACATAAATTGGGTACCAAATGTGGTGTGTAAAAGCTGCTACAACCGTCTAATGGATTGGAAAAATAGAAGTCGTGAAACTATGCCATTCGGTATCCCAATGACTTGGACTAATCCTGGCGAAGGTAACAATCCATTGAATTGCTATGCATGTGCGAATAAAGGAGCCGCAAAAAGGATAAGAAAATCGTATAATTACGTTGGTGTTGCAAGTGCCGCAACACCATTGCCTCATTCGGACCACATTCCTGTGCCAAAAGCTTCTAGCCCAGATATTGTATCTTCTATGACCGCTCCGAGTTTTGCAGCAGCATACGGTTTAAGTGATGATACCTCATATAATCCCGAACCATCTGTGTCCAATGAGCCTATTTTAGTAAATCAAAATAGCCTTGATTCAATTGTTGCCAAATTGGAACTAACACAGCATAAATCAGAAGAACTGGCTTCTTTTATGAAATCAAACAATCTTTTGGCACCCGGTGTGAAAGTCACAGCTTATTGAAGTCGTCAGGCAACACTCCAAACTTTATTCCTTGTGAATGATGAAAAAACTTCTGCATATTGCCCGGATGTAGGAAAATTGATGGACGCAATGGAAATAAAATATGAAGCAGATGACTGGAGGCTATTTATTGACAGTTCAAAACTCTGCTTGAAGGCGGTTTTACTGCATAAGACCAATAAAAAACCTTCAGTTCCAATCGCCTATAGTACAGAAACGAAAGAAACATATGATGCACTGGAAAATATTTTATAAATGGTTAACTACGCCAAGCATATGTGGCGCATATGCTGCGATTTAAAAGTTGTAGCAATGCTTTGCGGCCTTCAAAGCGGCTATATAAAATATATGTGCTTTTTGTGCGATTGGGACACACGATTTTCCGGTGACCAATATGCATGCCACGGATGGAAACTCAGAGAGCACAGCAGGTTACAAACGGCCATTATTATTCGTGAGCCTCTAGTGCCGAAGGAGAAGATATTGCTGCCTCCACTGCATATTAAACTTGGAATTGTTAAGAATTTCATCAAAACTGTCGCCAAAAGAGATGAAGTTTTCAAAACTGTCGCCAAAAGAGATGAAGTTTTCTTGTGTTTGAAACTAATTTACCCGAGACTCAGCGAAAGTAAAACTAAAGAAGGTAAATTATAATATCACATTCATTTCCCATGATTTTCCATCTTAACAACTTCATTTTTTCCAATCAGGCGTACTAAATGGTCCAGATATACGAAAGCTGATTGAAAGTGGCGCATGCAACAATATTTTGATTGACGCTGAATTGGACGCATAGCAGGCAATCAAAGAAGTAATAGAAGGATTGTTGGGAAAGCATCGTTCTACCAACTACGATGTTTCTGTCGCAAGGATGTTAAGATCGTTCTCGGAAATTGGTGTCCACGTGTCCTTGAAAATCCATTATTTACATCATCATCATCTGGACTACTTCAGCAAACAATTGGCTACCGAATATGATGAACAAGGCGAACGCTATCATCAAGTTGCTATGCCATTTGAAATGAGATATAGATGGAAAAAGTCGCCGAGTGCAATACTTGCGGAAATTTGCTGGTGGAGTAAGCTTGTGTGCCAAGACAAGGATGATCCTGATGATAAAGAATTTTCAGGAGGTGCAGAAGGGCCAGCAGTGGAGTCACACATTGACATTATGTGTGGTTCAGAAACTGATGATAGCGATGAATGCGATGCCACTAGTCCCGAACAACCACCATCGAAAATATCTAGGCAATATTTATTAAAATAAATAAAAATAAATAAATAAAATAAAAATAAAAAATTATAAAAATTTTTACTTTATTTTTTTAGTAGTTTATGGCCAGAAGTCTGGAGTTATTGGGGAAAATTTTTAAAAAAGGCGATAATGACACTTTTTTCAATAAAAACATATATCAATATTCTTGTCAAAATGGGATACCTTCACTTAATTTTGAATAAAAACAGAACGCGTTAATCGATTTCTGTGATCTATGTCGCATTTTGTTTATAGGTTATGTGACTTTACGTGAAAGTTATAAGACTCTACACGTTTTTCCGTTTGGGATTTATATGTTTAAAAAAAAAAATTTTTTTTTTGGCAAAATTTTCTTCATAAATTTATTTCTAATTGCAAAAATGTTGATTTGGTAGAGAAACAGTATATTAATGGATTAAAGAAAATGTAATTATTAATTTTTCTCAAATTATTTCAGCAAAATCGAACTAGCCGTTCACGAGTTATGTCAAACTACGTTTTTGCCAACATTTTACAACTAAGCGAAAAAACATCAAGATAAGGAAAAAATGTAAAAGGTCATAAAAAAAACTGGCACATACGAACGCTTTGAGGGTTTTAATATACTGACCTAGTACCATCACCCTGACTTGGAATTTCTCACCCCCCAGACAATAACCACTGTTCCACTGTGTAATGAGAACCGTATCGCTGTAATAGCGCTTTTCTAGTGTGAAATGAAAAAACGATACATATTTTCAAAACGCTCCGGCCACTAGGGATTAGCCACATGTTTGTCTACCGATGCATAAAACTGTTTGAGGAGACAGGAGATGTAAAAGACCGTCACCGGTCGGGCCGCCCACGCTCTGTTCGAATACCGCATGTCTTCAAAGTCGTTAAATCAAGAATTCAGGGAAATCCGCTCCGAAAACAGAAAATCTTGGCCCGTGAGATGTCCGTGAAAGTCCATGAGTCGTATCATTAAAAAAGACTTGGGTGTTTCAAACGACGTACCGGAAATTTATTGAATGCAGCTTTAAAAAATAATAGGATTGAAAAATGCAAACGTCTTTTGGTGAAGCACGCTGATAACTTGCACAGAAAAATTACGATGGGGTCACTGACCTGCATTTCTGCGAACAAGGAGTCAAAACGTCGGCCAAATTTTACCAAGAAACCGTTTTGGAAGCTGTTGTGAAGCCTCGGAACAATTCCCTGTTCCAAAACCAGCCATGGACTTTCAAGATAAGGAAAATTCTGCGCCGGCCCATAAGGCTAAAACGTCCCAGGCCTGGCTTCGAAACAATTTGCCAGCGTTTATTTCCTCTGAAGAAAGGCCCATTTAGTAGGAACATTTAGTACTTTTTATTTTACAGCATAAAACGTGTGTAACAGTATTTATGTCCCTACTAAGTACTTTGATTATAATTGTTGATTAAAGGAAAGAGAATGGATCTGACAAATGTTTTATTTAATGTAGGTAATTATGTATGGAATGCAATATCAGATAAATGCCCGCCTCTGTTAGCCTCACATTTCACGCTGTATTTTATTAATTTCAAAATATCAAATATTTTGTTTGGGTTGCTCAAGCGTTTCTGGATTGTTTGCATAAACTTTGCTTTACACATATCCCCACAAAAAGAAGTCCGGAGCAGTCAAATCAGGCGACCGTGGACGCCAGTCAACATCTATCTCCATTTCTTGAAATAACTTCTTGTGGGATGGGGTCTTGCAGTAATTCCATTGTAATCCTGGCTGTATGCACCGTCTTGTTGATATCACATGTTAATAAAGCCCATAGCATCCAGTTCCGGCGATAAAAAGTTTTAAATCATATCCCGATATCACTCCCCATTGACAGTTACCGTTACGGCGTTTTCATTTTTATAAAAGTAAGGTCCAATGATTCCTTCTGACCAAATTGCACACCAGACTGTCACTTTTAATGGTGATGTGTTGACATGTGTACGCCGGCGTAAATTGTTTTGTGGAAGAAGCTCTTGTGTCAACTGAATCGTTAAAGGAAACAAATGCAAATCCTTGTTCAAAATTGTGGCTAAAGTTGTTCTTTGAAGACCAAACTGCTGAGCACGGCGTCGAATTGAGGTTGATAGATTGTTTTGAACACTTTCTTGAGCAGCAGTAATGTTTTCAACCGGCCTTGCAGTACGTTGTGGTCCGTGCTTGGGCCTATCAGCATTCACTACACGATAAATAGTGCGTTTTGTTAGCACGTTGTTTCTCCCAAAAATTTTACGTAACGTTCTCATCGTCACAGTATTCGATTATTGATATTGATACAATGTTTTAACGATTACAACACTTTGGTTTATCGAATATTTTTTCATAATAAATTTGCCATGTCGTTACTTCACGACAGCCAAACTGTCAAGACTAATGTTTGCCAAAACAAAGTAGTATATAGGACACCATGTACTATCGTAATCTGATTTTGTTGTTGTGTAATATGTGTTTAAATCCATCAAAATAAAACTTTTAAATTTGATTTCCTCTATTAGAAGCAGCATCATTTGTTAACAATTAATTATGATCCAGTTTTTGTATCCTTTTATAACAAACGAATTACGATAGTAGATTGGCCGTAAAGATATGGGTGAATTAGGCCCCAAATTTTAATTTACAGTTTTTCATTATGAAATAACATACAAAATGTTATTTTGAAGTTAAGGTTTTTAGTACTCTTGACACGTAAAATTAAGGTGCCTCTTACCCCTGACACGTATGGTACGTATGTATATATAGGATCCATGTCCGACTGTACGTCCAGTTCGCACGAAAGGAGCTAGTAGTCTTTTCTAAATTTTGCAAGTCTTTATATTTTTCCAAAACTGCCTATCGGATTTAAAGGTACCTCCAAAACTGCCTATCGGATTTAAAGGTACCTCCAAAACTGCCTATCGGATTTAAAAGTACCTCCCACAAAAAGTTACCATTACGCCTACTTTTGGTATTCTTGAAATATCTCAATAGGATTATTAATAAGCTTAACTTAAGTACAAATAATTGGATTCCTAGCTACGCCCCTTCTGATACCTCACACAAAATGGCATTTGTTCAGTGTAGATTAGAACCCACATAACTTGTCATCTAGTGCGTGAATTTATAACGGCTTTGTACTTGCATATCAAAAGTGGTTGACCCGCCCAATTCTTGTTCCTCTATACAAGTGCACTATTCCGACCACTTTTCTGTTTTTGATATATCTTGAATGGTACGCATACGATCTGAACCAAAAACAAATACTTAAGACCACAATTATAAGGTTAACATAATAACAAATAATTGGATTCCTAGCTACGGCCATTCCGGTACCTCCTACACAAATAGCCCTGTTTCAACCATTTCTTTCAAGTTTCTATTATTAATTCCCTTTCTATTACTATGTCAATCTCTGCCGGATTCTGTTATTGGTCCTCTTCTTGACATCTTACACTGTTCTGATTTTCCTAAATTAGTTGACTGCCACTGTGCTCTTTATGCCGATGACGTCGACATTCTTCCTCTACCTTATATATTTCAAAATGTTTAGCTCGTTTGTTTTATTTCAGTCTGTTGCTTTTACACATTGAACAGGGATTAAACCGGTTCAAGACCTCTTGCTTCTATATTTAAATAGAAGACAAAAATGGCAAAGTGACATTGATTTTCGTGGCTTCACACTACTTTTATCATGCTTTCGGGTCCGTGACAACCCTCTTCAGAAAGCCTTGCTGCAACTGTTGAAAGTAAAACCGAACTCTATAAGGCCAGGCTCTCCACAAACGAATGAGAACTACTGTTGTAAACCTTACTTTTCAAGTTTTCTTCACACAATTGCCCACGAAAATACAACTCACTATTGCCAGCTCTAAAGAGACTCCACATCGAGAGCCATCAATAGATTTCTTTTACAACAACGTGTGTGTGTGTTGTAAAAAGAGTTTAGTTGACTATGTCAACTTGTGTGCCGTGCCGTGCATGTACGTATGTTTAGCTCGTTTGTTTTATTTCGGTCTGTTGCTTTTACACATTGAACAGGGATTAAACCGGCTCAAGACCTCTTGATAGATGACAAGTTTTTAACAAAATTGCAAAGTGACATTGATTTTCGTAGCTGCACACTACTTTTATCATGATTTCGGGTCCGTGACAACCCTCTTCAGAAAGCCTTGCTGCAATTGTTGAAAGTAAAACCGAACTCTATAAGGCCAGGCTCTCCACAAACGAATGGGAACTACTGTTGTAAACCTTACTTTTCAAGTTTTCTTCACACAATTGCCCACGAAAATACAACTCACTCTTGCCAGCTGTAAAGAGACTCCACATCGAGAGCCATCAATAGATTTCTTTTACAACAACGTGTGTGTGTTGTAAAAAAAAGTTTAGTTGACTATGTCAACTTGTGTGCCGTGCATGTACGTATGTTTAGCTCGTTTGTTTTATTTCGGTCTGTTGCTTTTACACATTGAACAGGAATTAAGCCGGCTCAAGACCCCTTGCTTCTATATTTAAATAGAAGACAAGTTTTTAACAAAATTTCAACACTCTTAAGACATAGTCAACGACTATATGTTTAAATGGAAAATCAAACTAAAGGCAAGCAAAACGCAAGCTTTCTATTTCACTAAAAAGAGAACCATTTGTAACCTTCCCATTTCTTCTATTCATTTATCTTCCATCATGGCACTATTCCACAAATCGATTACATTAACTTTCAGTTTCACAAAATATAATTACCACTGTAAGCAAATTCAACGCTCTGTGCTTCCTTTTAGATAATCTTCTTTTAGCCGATCTCATTGTTCAATGACACAGTGCAACAACCAAAATGCGAATGGCATGATATCAATTGCAAATGAAAGTTTGCATTGTCCATAACAAAACCTTCCAACGTTTTTTAGTTCAGTGCGAGATTTTTTTACACGCATTTGAAGTTTGTGATTTTAGAATGCTGTCTAAGAAGAAAAGATATTTTTTTAGGCTGAAAAATAAATTTTTTTATGGTGGCTTCATTGTAAAACATATTTCTAATGATATTACGAAATACATTTTATTATTCTCAGTGCGTTACTATTGCAAAAATTCAAAAAAAATTTGTTTTTATTGGAAAAAATAATTTTTTTTTACAAAAACAACTTTTTTATTTAAAAGAATTATATCTTATTTGGATCCGCTTAATCATTATAACTTTCGCTGTCAATTTGCATGTTCGAAGTAGTAGGCTGTGGATCTCTGTATGTTTCTGGTTCTTGCTCTTCGTCAGAATCCACTTCATCGGTTGTTCTCTTTAACCACCAGCATTAATTACTTTCCAGAACAATAAAAATAAATAAGCATTATTTTTATCAAATTTTCAATGGTCTTTTCTTGTTAGACAGCGGTCAAAATTCACCAACTTTAAGTGCGTGTAAAACAAATTTCGCACTGAACTATAGAAAATCATTAAAGATTTTGTTTTGTTTAATGTCAACTTTCATTTGCAATTGGTCTCATCCCATTCGCATTCGGAAATCTCGATTTTGTATCACTGTGTAATTAAAAGGTCAACGGTTAACGCTTAAATCTTGTTTTATTAATTATATTTTGTAAAAACAAACAAACTAGTAGTATTTTCCTTCGATAACTACTTATATATTATTTATTTACAACACAAATTAAAAAATTTTCTAAGTCTAAATATTTATGATATTCTAGATCGAAGGTACTCGTATACACCATTTCATAACTTTTTTGTTTGTTTTTTGTTATAAACTGTGCCATGTTTTACTACTTAAATAAATAAATATCACTGTTTTATTGCAGATTACATAGCTTAGTGCGTCAAATTCGGGTATATTGAGAACTCCAATATACTTTTATAACGTATACTAAAAGAGTGCAAATTCCCCATTCCGCCAGCTTTTGGTATTCGCATAACTTCATTACTTTTCATACGATTCTGTACATTCTGATTTTTTTGCACTGCGGGCTGTGGCAGCAATGTTGTTCGAAGAGAATGGAGAGTGTGCGTGGCTTATAGTGGTTGACGGGAGATTTGTATTCGTCTGCCTTTCAGTTGCCATCATGCATTGGACACGTAAAGAGAGGTCATTTTGGGTTAAAGCATATTTTTCAAATGAGCACTATATCATTGCAGTGCAGCGTACATTCCTTTACGATTCGCTGTTCTCCCACGCGGACGTGTTCCTAGACGGCAATCTATTGCCAATTGAGTTACTTCATTGAAAATAGTAGGGAATGTGTCATGTGTACGAAGGGGACTTGGGAGAAGGATTACAAAAGTTAGAGCAGCAGTTCTGCAATCTCCGAAAAGCTCTGCCTGGAAGCAATCAATTGCTCTTGGCATTTCCTGGATTTTTTCAGTCCACTCTTGAGGCAATGCAATTAGAGGATACATGGTTCCAACTGGATGGTGCCACTGCACACACGGCAAGGGTTACCATCAATTGTTTGAGGCAAATGTTTCCTGGACGGATTATCTCTTTGAGGGGTCCCCCATGCGATTTCTTTCCTTTGGGGTTACCTGCAGTCGAAGGTGTATATCAACCGTCCCAACACCTTGGAGGACCTAATTACAAATATTGAGCTTGAAATTGGCAGAATACCAGTCGACATTCATGAAAACTTCAGAAATCGTATGCTGCAGTGTGTAGAAAGCGTGGTCGACATTTGCCAGATACACTGTTTAAAACCATGGGTCGTCGAACGCCCAATTGTGTTCCAGATTATCGGCGACGACCATTGTGTTCGGTAGCTGTCATTTTTACTGTGAATGACGTTAATTTGACATTTCCTTTAAGCCGCTGTTTTTGCGTTCCTCTTTGTTTTTATATTTGTTTATTTGTCTGGCTTGTTGATTGAAACCGCCATTTAATGTTAATGTCTGTTCATTCGCCATCAAAGAAGGAAGCGTGATTTATTTGGGATTTTGTAATAATAATTATATTTTGTTTATAGAAATAAACGTTTCATATCAATTCAGCGTTTTGTTTGAATGTTAAACACGCAAGCTTCCTGCTTTGTTATTTTTTAGTTACTGCCGTAACATTTTTATTTCACAATTGTTTTGTTGTGTGCCTTTTAACAAAACAGCTGCAGGAGCTACCGCCGTGTGAATTCGTGTGGTTAAGTCGTGGAAATTTCTTATTGAAAGAAATGCCTCCACCTGTGTGCCGGAGCCCAGTAAAATTAAGAAGCACAGCCATTGCAGATACCGTGACATCCGATCAACCTGATATGGAGAACGTAACGTTAATGGATGTTAACGATGATGAAGCAGCTATACATCAACAATTGATGCAGCCAGCATCAAATTTCAATGCTAAAGCCGCCAGCACAGGAACGCCAAAAGGGAGTGGTACCGGTAAGACGCCTATAAATAAACCAACGGACTCCGGAAGTGCCACTAAAACATCAAACACCACAAGGAAGCCATCGGTAAATACGCAGCCATCTACATCAAAGGAAGCCGTCCTCTTGACGCAAATGAAGCTGCAGTTGGATTCCTTGCAACGCCAACATATGGAAACCCAGTCGGAGCTCATCGAGAGTAGACGCCAGTGCCAGCAATTAAAATCGTCATCTCGAGAGCCAACATCACAAACGGTAAGTGACCATAACCTCAATTTTCTAAACACGTCAATTATTTCCGCCATTGATTTTGCAAACACAACGCCGTTTGAGTCCCGCCATATGCAATCTACAAATACATCGACATCATCAACTGCCGCCATGGCATCGATGCATTTGCCGCCTATTTCTGACTCCAACGTCGCCCCGCCGTCAACGCAAACTACTTTAACAAATGCCAGCGTCTCCCCGCCGTCGACGCAACCTGTTTCTATACTTACCAGCGCCGCCATGCCGTCGACGCAACCAACGCCAACGTCGTCTAATACGTACGTGCCCTTTGGTGCAAATATTTTTATGCCGCCGCCTTCTGGAAGTATTTATGCCAGCCAGCAACAACCTGTAACCCTACATGGGACAAACATGATGCCGCGAAATGCAAGACCTGCCGGAATTCAATGGTGAGCCTGAGGATTGGCCATTATTTTATACAGCCTACAGCCAATCAACAGCCGTGTACGGATACACCAATTTTGAAATAACTCCTTTTGGTTTTTGTTCTCCGATTTTAAAGTTATTAGACTCATATGAAAGTAGACAGTAGTAAACCTCGGGAGCCAAAAAATTAGAACTCTATTTTAACTATTTCACTGAGAACAGGGTGGTCCAAAATGGGCTTTTTCAGAATTTAGTAATTATGATATTTTTAGTTAATTTTTAAAGTTGAAATGATCATAATTTTTTTGTTTTTCAAGATTTTTGGACGAAATAAATTTTGTGTTGTAACTTAACTTATTTCCTATCACTGGTAGAAAAAATTGAAGCTCTACTGTTTTCAGAACAATTTAAATATTTTTTTTAAAAAAGGTCTAATTTATCGGAAATTTCCTACTTCATAGAGCACAACTCCTGTGAGTCAAGCTGAGTCAAAACACAAATTTACTATTTTGTAGTCCTAACCCTCCCCTACATTCCTATATATACATGTCCATGCATCGGGACTGCACTTTTTGAGCTACAGCAATTTTTCTGACCCAAGGTAAGATATTCGGTACAAATGCACGTCATATTTTTTGAGAAGTTATTTGTATGTGAAAGTGGCTATTATGCATATATTTTGATGAAATTTTGTACAAGAGTTCCTATTGACCCAAAAAATAATTCTGTTGAAATTAGGAGAATTTGGCCCATATTTGGACCTAGTCCACATAGAAGGGTGTATCAAAATTTTGACAAAAATGACAATAGATCTGACAACATTCGCTTTGCTTACAAACCAAATAGAACATTAAATTCAATTTTTACCAACATTAAGGCGCCCATTGAAAAGGAACATCAAAGTAATGTTGTTTACGAAGTTCAATGCAAAGGAAATGACAATGAAAGCTGCGAACTTATATACATAGGCACAACGAAGAGAACATTAGAAACGAGAATGAAAGAACATAAAATGGACATCACAAAAATGAAAGAGACAACAGCACTGTCACAACTTAGTGCTATCCAGTGCACGACAACAAACGAAACGATTGACGTACATATCATCCAAAGTCATTATTATTCATTATTGTTTAAACAATGGCTAAATTCAGTTATAGTGTTCTATCTGATATATATTTTGAACGGAAAGATGAAAACGACATTATTTTACATATAATGCATAATCCATTCTTCAAAATATCCGACAAACAAGAAATTAAAATTCATAAGTTAAAAATAAAAAACTTTTTAAATACTTTAAGAAAACGGTACAATCAATGTTCCAGAAACAAGAAATTGTTTTACTCACGCAACCAAGAATGGCTAAGAAATAAACTTATTTTTGAAAAGCCATCAGTAACTACCACGAAAACTGGAAAAGGTGGTCGGCCAGCAAAGCCAATTGATAATTGTAGTGAAAGATCACGAAGACGCAAGCTTAAACATATCAATGAAGAAGTTTCTTGTAGCATCATAAAGGATTCATTTCTGCATCAAATTCAACCATCGAAAACTAAAAAGAGTAAAATTGCTATCATTGAAAAAATAGTGGAAGCAAGCCCCAGACGCACAAAAAGGATTTTAGAAAGTATGCCGACACCAACTGAAGAAAATAAATTTACTCCAGAAGAAGCATTTGCACTATTTTTGGATTTGAAAATGACTAAAAACCAATATACAGAATTGCGGAAGCGAACCAATGAAAAAAATTGTGGAATTTTTCCATCATATCGAGATTTAGTTTCTGCCAAAAAAGATTGCTTACCTTCACCAACTGCTATTAGTGTAACTTCAAGTTCAGCAGAAATAAAATTGCAGGATCTTCTTGAACACACTGCAGAACGATTATTAAAGACATTTGATGCTGACTATTTAAAGAAGTTTAAAAATTGCAGCATGACTTTAATTTCTAAATGGGGATGTGATGGGTCCTCTGGCCAGAAACAATACAAACAATGTAATGCGGAAAATTCATCAGATGCCAATTTATTCATGATTTCTTTCGTTCCATTACGTTTAACAAAAACTTATATTGGTTCAGAGCCGTCAACTAGTAGAGCTGCAGAGATAGATGTATGGAAGAATGAAATTCCCTCGTCAACAAAATTTTGTAGACCAATAATGTTTGCTTACAAAAAAGAAACTAAAGATGTCATAACTGAAGAAGTTGGCAAAATAAGAGATGAAATTAAAGAACTTCAACCAGTGATATTTGAATTTAATGACCAATGCATCGAAGTTAACTTTAAAATGTCACTTACAATGATCGATGGAAAAGTTGCAAAAGCTTTAACCGAAACAGTCTTCGTCAAGCTGCACCATATGCCAAAAACAAGTCAATTGAGCCAACCACCAACACAAGACGATAGTTTTAATGAAGCATATGAATTTGGAATGTCACCTCTTCATGCTAGAATTCGTTTTATGGAGCATATTCTTAAATTGGGATACGATTTGGAATTTGGCCCGTTAGGCGAAACAGTGAGAAACAACAAAGAAAATTTGGAAAAAAGAAAGCAAAAAAAAAAGATATTCAAGAAAAATACCGGGAGATAGGCCTTATAATTGACCAGCCAAAGCAAGGAGAAGGAAATTTTAATGATGGAAACACAGCAAGGAGATTTTTTTCTGATCCAGAAACAGCAGCTTCTATAACTGGAGTAGATTATGATTTAATACGACGATTCCAAATCATATTAGAAGTTATAGCATGTAGCAAAAAGATAGATGCAAAAAATTTGGTCAGTATGCTAATGAGACAGCAACCCTTTAAAACCAAAAATATTCTTGGAGACATATGCCAACCACAGTTCACAAAATTTTGTTCCATGGGGAACAAACAATTCAGAACAATATGCTTCCAATTGAAGATCTCTCAGAAGAAGCGCAAGAAAAAAGGAACAAAGACTACAGATTCTTTCGCGAGCACAATACAAGAAAAATTTCCAGATATTGTACTAATGAAGATCTTATTAATATTTTGTTGTGCACATCAGACCCATATATGTCCAGTATTCGACAAAAATGGAAATCAACCTCATTAGAGTTAGATGAACAAGCTAAACAACTACTGCAAAATGAAAATCAAAGCTATTTGGAAGAAATTTTTACTAATATTGTTTAATTAACACTAGTTTAAAGATTATAATTTGTTTCTAATTTTAGTATAAATTTTTATTAATACATTTAAATAAAATATATGTGCACTTTAAATCAATAGTAAAAGTTTACTTAAAATTGTATCGATGTTGTGTTCTGTATATAATATATCCAAATGGTATTGATATTGTTGGGAATTTCAGTGTTATTTTTCAGTTTAATCCTCACAAGAATTAGCTTTCTTCCACAAAAACCAACCTTTGGCCCCTGTGAATATTGAGACTAAATAAATGTCAGGGGCCAAATGTTGGCATTTTCTGACCAAAATTAAGTTTAGGAATAATAAATAAGTATTGGTTGTAAAATACGATTGAAGACAATAAGAAATTATAAAAAATATACCTATTTAAAATGTCAAAATATTCAACTTTTACATGGAAACTCAACAAAAAATTAAAATGCATTTTTAACTCCACATTACTTACGTTCCTATCAGTCGATTTTTACGTTTGAACACGCAAATTGAAGCTTAAAGTCCCTCCTATTGAACAAAACAAATTGCGTAAAAAAATACCAATCCGGCCAAAAGTTATACAGTTTTGCCCGCTATCTCGCGAAATTGACCACTGTGCAGCGTTTACAGAAATGCCTGAAAGGTGAAGCCAAGGAAATGGTGAAGTCATTGCAAATTTATCCCGACAATGTGAGCGCTGTTATTGAACAATTAAAATTTAGATTTGGAATGTCAGAACATCTGATTCAAAGCCAATTAAAGCAAGTGAGGCAGCTGCCGTTTATAAATAAGAACAACTTAGTGGAATTAGTGCCGTTTTTAACAAAAGTGAAAAATTAAGCAGTTTTCCTGAAATCGGTGAATGGGGAACAACATTTAGCTAACCCTACGCTATTAGAGGAGCTGGTTTCGAAACTCCCCATGAGTAAAAAATTGGAATGGGCCTGAGATATATTCGCCCATATCCCACAATAACAAATTTTAGTGATTGGTTAAATGAATGATAGAGTTTTGCCAGTTACTCTTTATGGAGAAAAATGCAGCTTGGATATTTATGCCTTATTTGATGATGGTGCTTCCATAACAATGTTGGATAAAGAAATTGTTGAACGAATTGGAGTACGTGGAAGAAATATTAATTTAAATTTTCAATGGTTTGGTGGAAGATCAGCACGGGAGCCGTCAATGACCTTCAACCTGGTGGTCACTGGAGTCGGGAAGAAGAAGAATCACCTTCTTAGAAATGTGTATGCAGTATCGAATTTAATTTTGCCGATGCAGAGCCTAAGTGATGATGAAATTTAAAATAATTTTAAAAATTCGCCGCATCATTCAATGAAGCCATACGATAATGTAGTACCAAAGCTGTTAATTGGATTGGACCAAGCCAGTCTAGGGTTGCCATCAAATTTAAAAATTGAAAATTTCTCAGTACCATACGCTTGTAATACGGAATTGGGATGGGTCGTTTTTGGGCCGCCAAAATCGTGTTTTTTTGTTCATATTGAGGAAGAAAAAGAAATTCATCAGATGGTTCAAGATTATTTGAATATTGAAAATGTTGGTGTACGAGTGGCCCCGCCAGTTTAATCCGATGATGACGTTAGGGCAAAAAGAATTCTACATGAATCGACAATGCGAATTGGAAATCGATTTCAAACAGGTTTATTATGGAAAACTGATACAGTAGAGTTGCCAGATAGTTATTCAATGGCACTTAGCCGACTTGAAGGCATTGAAAAGAAAATGCGACGCGATGAAAATTCTCTGCAGCCTACGGAGAAGTAATAAACGGTTACATTGAAAAAGGGTACGTTCGAAAAGTGCCGCCAGAGGATATCCGCCTGATATCAAACAAAAAATGGGTTTTAAATAATTTTGGGGTAATAAATCCTAATAAAGAGAAGAAAAAGTTGAGGATTGTGTTTGACGCCGCCGCCAAAGTAAATGGAATTTCTTTAAATGATAATTTGCTTAAAGGGCATCAATGTATTTCGTCGTTGCCATCTACACTTTACAATTCAGATCAACATAGACCGCCAGATGAGTATGAAATGATGGTCATGACATTTAGAGCCACCTGCTCACCGTGTTCTGCCATACATGCCATGAAGACAAATGCCAAGGAACATACTGAGTGTCATTCCAGAGCCATAGAAGCCATTTGCGAACATCACTACATGGATGATTTTGTTGATAGTTACGACACAATTAAAGAAGCTATTACTATTTCAAAGCAGGTCAGGGAAATTCATAGAAATAGAGGATTTGACTACAAGGATCTACTTCGAATTCTAATGACGTCATCATGGCGCTAGATGGCGCA
The DNA here is from genome assembly GCA_963513945.1 of Hydrotaea diabolus. Taxonomy (NCBI): domain Eukaryota; kingdom Metazoa; phylum Arthropoda; class Insecta; order Diptera; family Muscidae; genus Hydrotaea; species Hydrotaea diabolus. The sequence goes on along the minus strand of OY740717.1, from coordinate 92,278,535 downwards.
TCATCGTCAAAAATAATTTCAGGAGATGACAATACAGAGAAAGTTTTAGGTCTCTACTGGGATTCAGCCTCCGGAACATTTATGTTTAATTTTAAATTTAACAAAGTTGATCACGACGTCATTTCTGGTAAGAATAAGCCAACTAAACGCCAAGTGCTGAGCATCATCATGTCAACATTTGATCCCCTCGGATTTTTGAGCCATTTTACAGTAGGTGGTAAATTAGTGCTGAGGTACATATGGAAAAACAATATTCGTTGGGATGAGCCGATTCCAGATGACATCAACATTTTGTGGGAAAAATGGCGTACACAATTAAAAGGTATTTCCGATTTTCGTTTGCCACGCTACTATTTCCACCCTGGAAAAATTAAACGAATTCAATTGCACATTTTTGTCGACGCCAGTCAAGATGCCTTTGCCGCCGTTGTCTATTTTAGATGTATATCAATAGATGACGCTATTGGAGTAAGTTTTGTTTGCTCTAAGACCAAGGTTGCCCTTTAACAAAAATTTCCATTCCTCGCCTGGAATTACAAGCAGCAGTTCTTGGAACACGAATAAAACAAAATGTGCTTAACAAACACAAAACTGTGCCAGAATCGAAAATTTTATGGAGTGATTCAAAAACTGTTTTGAAATGGATTTCAAGTAGCCATAGAAATTACAAACCGTACGTAAACCATCGAATTGCCGAAGTACTCGGGTCCACTAAAATAGAACATTGGAAATGGATTTCTACCAGCCACAACGTTGCAGACGACGCCACTCGTTGCTATAATAAAATCGATTTATCCATGTCATCCCGGTGGTTAAGTGGAGCAGAATTTCTCCAGGAACCCGAAGACCAATGACCTCTCCTCGCCATGAGGAAAATGATGAAGAAGAAATTAGCCCAAAGATTTCTCTTTTAATAATTAAAAATAATTATATAAATTTTGAACGTTTTTCGTCATATAGCCGACTAAAAAGATCCATAGCCCAAATATTTCGATTTATAAATATGTGCCGTAAAAATCTGTGATTTGGATCAACATGGTCTAACTGCCGAAGACTCGAAGAAAGCTGAGGCGACTTTATGCCAACAGGTCCAGAAAGAATCATTTGCTGAAGAAATTAGATGTGTTGAAAAGGGACAGCCAGTCTCAAAAGCAAATAATTTAACAAATGTAATGCCGTATATTGATGAAGATGGTCTACTCTGAGTACATGGGAGGATTGAAGCAGCCAGCTGCTTACCATACAGTACGAGACGCCCTATTTTATTGCCTAAAGACCATTACTTCACCAAACTTGTTGTAATGCACTATCATTGTGAAATGAAGCATCAGAATCATGAAACCACTATTTGCGAGATAAGAAAAAAGTTTTGCGTTCCACAATAAAGACGCCTTTTATGAAATAATGTGTCCAGCTGTTTTATGTGCCGAATAAATAATGCAACTCCTGCTGCTCCTATTATGGACACCTGCCTGTAGATCGCCTTGGGCCATACATTGCTCCATTTAAATATACAGCGCTTGATTATTTTGGTCCCTTAACTGTCACGACTGGAAGGAGGACAGAAAAGAGATGGGTAGCTTTATTAACATGCCTAACTATACGTGCGATTCATTTGGAAATAGCCCATTATTTGTCAACGGATTCCTGCATCATCGTCATGAAGAACTTTATGAATCGCCGAGGAGTTCCAGTAAGAATTCGTTCCGACAAGGGCAAGAGGCCAAACGATTCGACGAAGTTTTTGAAGCCGACCGTATTCAACATGAATTATCTGCGAAAGGTGTCGAGTGGGTGTTTAATTGTCCAGCCAACCCATCAGAGGGCGGTATATGGGAACGAATGGTACAATGCGTTAAAAAGGTATTGCGTCAGACGATGAAGGATACATCGCCAAAAGAACATATTTTACAGGCTCTCTTAATTGAAGCGGAGAACATTGTCAATTCGAGGCCATTGAAACATTTACCGATAGGTCCACATGAGGAGGAGCCTCTTACTCCAACCGCCAGGTCTCTGTGGACGCATCCAGTTCAAATGGCGCGTTTTCTCCACCTGGATATCGAAGCAGATCCCCCATAGACGAACAAGACGAACAAAATAAATATATTGTTGTTACAACAAAACGCACTCAGTTTGTCCAAAGACATATTTACTGGTGTAGAGGAAAATGACGAACGACTTTGTGTACAGGCGAAATATAAATAATATTACATAGTGTTAAAGGTTCTCAGCTCTATATCCGATAAAAACGAAAGGCCAGCTATAACCCACGAATTTATGTCAAGGAGGGACCTGCTTAGTCGCCAGGCCTTGATCGAATGGAAAATCTTTGAGCTTATTTAGCTCAAAGATTTTCCAAATAGTCGAATAGGATGTTGTATTTAATTTATCCAACCCGATTGCTTAGTAAACTTTGATATTAGCCCGGTGTCGATTTCAGATAGTATCGTCAGGGATATTTCATTCGCTTTGTAGTAGCCTATTACTCCTTCATGTTCCGGGAGCCAAATTCTGTGCACCCTCAAATATCTCGCCATCTCGTTCTGGAACTACATTGGATGTGGTGTGAACTCCTCGGAGAGCTTTAATGGCTGTCAGTGAAAATGCAGATATTGCTCCTGTATATTCCCTGACCCCGATTCCAATCTTCGGCGCGTTAAATATTCGCTTGCAGGGTTGCGCAGTGGTCCGGCAGCCGAATTCTCAAGTTGTACTTCTGTTTCGGAACGTGAATTCCAATTCCTGCCTTATTTTGCTTTTAGAGCCATCAGTATAGACACTCAGTGGCTCCCCTTGAAGTTTGATACTCGTACCTGTTGACATTTGTGTTCTGTCGGGTATCCAGGTTTTGAATAGCACCGAGAATGATGATGCCGTAGTCGATATTATCTGGTATAATAGGTTATATTGACAAAATACTAGCATGTCCATTAGAGCGTACCACCTTACAGGTAAAACAAAAAGTTTACCGTACACCTTCGAAAAAGAAGTACAGGGTGTCCGCCGTGACATTTTGGTAAACATTAGTCTTGACAGTTCATATTTGGCAGTCGTGAAGCAGAGACGTGTCAAATTTATTATGGAAAAATATCCGATAAACCAATGTGTTTTAAAATCATCGATTATTTTGGTCCCTTAACTGTCACGACTGGAAGGAGGACAGAAAAGAGATGGGTAGCTTTATTAACATGCCTAACTATACGTGCGATTCATTTGGAAATAGCCCATTATTTGTCAACGGATTCCTGCATCATCGTCATGAAGAACTTTATGAATCGCCGAGGAGTTCCAGTAAGAATTCGTTCCGACAAGGGCAAGAGGCCAAACGATTCGACGAAGTTTTTGAAGCCGACCGTATTCAACATGAATTATCTGCGAAAGGTGTCGAGTGGGTGTTTAATTGTCCAGCCAACCCATCAGAGGGCGGTATATGGGAACGAATGGTACAATGCGTTAAAAAGGTATTGCGTCAGACGATGAAGGATACATCGCCAAAAGAACATATTTTACAGGCTCTCTTAATTGAAGCGGAGAACATTGTCAATTCGAGGCCATTGAAACATTTACCGATAGGTCCACATGAGGAGGAGCCTCTTACTCCAACCGCCAGGTCTCTGTGGACGCATCCAGTTCAAATGGCGCGTTTTCTCCACCTGGATATCGAAGCAGATCCCCCATAGACGAACAAGACGAACAAAATAAATATATTGTTGTTACAACAAAACGCACTCAGTTTGTCCAAAGACATATTTACTGGTGTAGAGGAAAATGACGAACGACTTTGTGTACAGGAGAAATATAAATAATATTACATAGTGTTAAAGGTTCTCAGCTCTATATCCGATAAAAACGAAAGGCCAGCTATAACCCACGAATTTATGTCAAGGAGGGACCTGCTTAGTCGCCAGGCCTTGATCGAATGGAAAATCTTTGAGCTTATTTAGCTCAAAGATTTTCCAAATAGTCGAATAGGATGTTGTATTTAATTTATCCAACCCGATTGCTTAGTAAACTTTGATATTAGCCCGGTGTCGATTTCAGATAGTATCGTCAGGGATATTTCATTCGCTTTGTAGTAGCCTATTACTCCTTCATGTTCCGGGAGGCAAATTCTGTGCACCCTCAAATATCTCGCCATCTCGTTCTGGAACTACATTGGATGTGGTGTGAACTCCTCGGAGAGCTTTAATGGCTGTCAGTGAAAATGCAGATATTGCTCCTGTATATTCCCTGACCCCGATTCCAATCTTCGGCGCGTTAAATATTCGCTTGCAGGGTTGCGCAGTGGTCCGGCAGCCGAATTCTCAAGTTGTACTTCTGTTTCGGAGCGTGAATTCCAATTCCTGCCTTATTTTGCTTTTAGAGCCATCAGTATAGACACTCAGTGGCTCCCCTTGAAGTTCGATACTCGTACCTGTTGACATTTGTGTTCTGTCGTGTATCCAGGTTTTGAATAGCACCGAGATTGATGATGCCGTAGTCGATATTATCTGGTATAATAGGTTATATTGACAAAATACTAGCATGTCCATTAGAGCGTACCACCTTACAGGTAAAACAAAAAAGTTTACCGTACACCTTCGAATAAGAAGTACAGGGTGTCCGCCGTGACATTTTGGTAAACATTAGTCTTGACAGTTCATATTTGGCAATCGTGAAGCAGAGACGTGTCAAATTTATTATGGAAAAATATCCGATAAACCAATGTGTTTTAAAATCATCGATTACTGTGACAATGAGAAAGTTACGTTATTTTTGGGAGAAACAACGTGCCAACAAAACGCACTATTTATCGTGTAGTGAATGATTTCAAAGAAAGAGGGTCTGTAGCTGATAGGCCCATGGACCACAACGTACTGCAAGATCGGTTGAAAACATTACTGCTGCTTAAGGAAGTGTTCAAAACAATTCATCAACCTCATTCGACGCCGACGGCTTCAAAGAACAACTTTAGCCACAATTTTAAACAAGGATTTGCATTTGTTTCCATTTAAGATTCAGTTGACACAAGAGCTTCTTTCACAAGACCATTTACATCGCCGTACAAATGCCAATAGGATGTAACAGCTCGCCCATGACAACCCCGATTTTCCTGAAAAAATCATAAGTGACGAGGTACATTTTCATTTGAATGGATATGTGAATAAACAGAATAGTCGGTTCTGGGCAATGGGAAACTCCCCAAATTATTTATCAGTCATCTTTACATCCATTAAAAGTGACAGTCTGGTGTGTAATTTGGTCAGGAGGAATCATTGGACCTTACTTCTATGAAAATGAAAACGGCGTAACGGTAACTGTCAATGGGGAGCGATATCGTGATATGATTGAAAACTTTTTATCGCCAGAACTGGATGCTTTGTGCTTGATTAACATGTGATATCAACAAGACGGTGCCATATCGCCAGGATTACAATGAAATTACTCCAAGACCTCTTTCCACAAGAAGTTATTTCAAGAAATGGCGATGTTGACTGGCCTTCACGGTCGCCTGATTTGACTGCTCCGGACTTCTTTTTGTGGGGATATCTGAAAAGCAAGTTTTATGCATACAAACCAGAAACGCTTGAGCAACTTAAACAAAATATTCGTGATAAAATCAATCAAATACCGCGTGAAATGTGTCAGAATGTAATGAAAAACATGCTCAAAAGGGCTCGCATTTGTGAGGCCAACAGAGGCGGAAATTTATCTGATATTGTATTCTATACATAATTAACGACATTTAATAAAACATTTATCAATATAAGATCCATTCTTATTCATTTAATGAAAAATTATAAACAAACAAAGTAGTAAAGTACCACCCAAATATGAGATATGTGATACGTCGATGTTTTTGTCTTGAAGAAACCAATTTTTCTGTTTTTAAAGTCATTTACCTCAAGATACCCCTATTTATACTTACCTATCATATCTCAACTTATACAACAATAATAATTAAATTGAGGTAAAATTAAATAATGAAAATTCAAATCAACCCCATCTCGACGTGATTCAAGTTGGCTACATTTATGACGTTTCTCAAGTAAAAATGTGGTCCATGCGTTGCTCATCGGTGACCGCTTTAGCAGATTCATGTACATCCTTAACAAGAGCTCGGTGTATTAAGAATGACATGACCCGCATTTGTGAGGCCAACAGAGGCGGAAATTTATCTGATGTTGTAGTCTATACATAATTAACGACATTAAATAAAACATTTATCAATATAAGATCCATTCAGGTTCATTTAATGAAAAATTATAAACAAAGTAGTATGTAAACCTCCCCGACGGACACCCTTTAGTATTGCAAGGTAGTTTCGATTTTTTTTTTTGCCTAACGTAGGGGTCGCGCTTTTACAGTTTTTTTTCTGTTTGTGAAGTCACTGACCTCAAGTACCCCCTTCTGGTACTAACCCATCATATCTCATTTGCTACTACCCTAAAGTACCACGCAAATATGAGATATGTGATAAGTCGATGTTTTTGTCTTGAAGAAACCAATTTTTCAGTTTTTAAAGTCATTTACCTCAAGAAACCCCTATTTATACTTACCTATCATATCTCAACTTATAAAAGAATAATAATTAAATTAAGGTAAAATGAAATAATGCAAATTTAAATCATCCCTATTTCGACGTGATTCATGTTGGCTACATTTATGACGTTTCTCAAGCAAAAATGTGGTCCATGCGTTGCTCATCGCCATGGCAGATTCATGTACATCATGAACAAGAGCTCGGTGTATTGAGAATGACATGGATAAGCTGTGATAACACCGTTAGACAAATTTCAATTTTTTTTAACACATGAGCAAGACCTTATACACGTGAAACTAGAGGCTCTCTGAAGTAAAACTGCGTTTACAGTTTTTCATTCTTTGGTCATTTGTCCTTTTTAGAGGACTTTAAAGTTTTAAAGAACATTTAAATAGAAAAAAATATTTTATATATTTCTACTCATCCTACGATGCTGAGATAAAAAGCAAATGAAAGAGGAGACTCCCCTCGATTTGACAAAAATATTTGTGTTGTTATATCAGGACAAAAGGACCTTATTCAAGTCCTTTCAAAATTTTGTCATTTAATATCCTTGGGAATTTCCAACCATTTCATCCAGAAAAAATATATGTTAAGGACATTAATATACGCTAACACGTTGCTGAATTTCATTGTACTCACTTTGTTAGTCTCCTTTTAAAAGCACTTTAAAGTTTTAAGGGACATACAAAATTCAAAAACTTTTAATATACATACAATGTATATGGAGTCAAAGACAAGAATTTCAGATGCAGTTTTACGGCTGTCACATTTCTAATTAATAATTACAACAATATTTATTTATTAATCCATTAATTTTTTTTCTTTTAATATTAAACATGTACAAATTTAAAATTTAACTTGACCAAATTCATGACTACATTGTCCTTTAATGTGATAGAAGTTAATGTAACTACATAAGTATATAAGTATAAAAAACTATTTGAAAAATTTCGATATTAGCGTCCTTCTCAGGTAAACCGTATACATTTCTGTTGGCGCTTATGAATAGTATTGGTATCGCGACAAAGTGTCCAACAATACTCTGCCAACATATGGCAAGTATTTTTTCCTTGGAAGCGATTTTCAATTGTGGTAAGATCTTGGTGAAATCGTTCACCATGCTCGTCACTAAAATCACCTAAGTTGCTTGGAAAAAAATCAATGTGACTATCCAAAAAATGTATTTTAAGTGACATGTTGACACCCATTTCACCAAAACTACGGACCATTTTACGAACAATCTCCTTATAATTTTCAGATTTGTTATTGCCCAAAAAATTTGTTGTTACATCCTTGAAGAAATACCACGCTTATTTTCCACTGTTGTTAGAAAATTCGGAAACTCCTTACAATTTATCAATTTCTTTAATTGTGGTCCGTTAAGTACACCTAAAAAAATAAGTATTTTTCGCTTTTAAGTTTATATGTACATACCTATTTAACTTACCAGCATCAATTTTGGCATTGCTTAATTTTGGGAAAATTGTCTTAAGGTGCATCATGGCTTCTCCTTCACGAGGCATAGCGCGAATAAAATTTCGAATAAGCCCCAATTTTATATGAAGGGGTGGGAGAATAATCTTCGACGAAGGCACTAGAGGCATATGATCAATGCTATTTTCTCCAAGCTTATGGGTTATGCGAGGCTGCCATTCGTGATTAGTATAGTGTAATTCACGATGTCTACCTTCCCAGAGACACAAGAAACATTGATGCTTTGAAAATCCTTTTTTAAGCCCTGTTATAATAGCAACCACTTTGAGATCACGACAAATCACCCATCCATGGAGGTCATAATTAATTAATTTAAGAATATTGCGCATATTTGCATATGTTTCCTTTACATCGGTACCATAAACGATAGGCACTGATGGAAAGGCGTTACCGTTATGTAGTAAAACGCCTTTAAGACTCTTCACAGAACCATCTATAAAAAGGCGCCACTCATCCGGATTATAGGGGTGACCGATGATTTCAAAAAGATTTTCAATATCTACTGCATACGTAATCCCACTTTGATCATCAACATTAAATCATTCATCAAAAGACAGTTGTTTTGAGCGCTTTCGGGAAGAAGTTACGCGAAAATCTTCCGAAACCAGTCTCCATTGTTGTAAACGGGATGCTAAAATTTCGGAATTGGTTTTTGTTAAACCAATATCACGCACGAGATCATCAAAATCGGCCTGTGTTATGAAATGACGAGGAGCAAAGCCGAACTCGCTGTTTATCGGTTGATATTCCGAGATATCTTCAATATCATTGTCGGCACACAATGAGTGCTATTCAACGGCATCTGGAATTTGCTCTTCAGATGGAGCGCTTGGGTTTGTTCTAGACCGTAACACAGCTGGCTTCACTGAATCACAACTATGGTATTGGATTTTATGCCTGAATTTGTATTTTAAATTTGAAGTAAGCGGCTGCGATTGGCAAAAGTAGCACGATTCCACAGCATGTTCACTTCGATTCATCCAAATCACTGGGTAAACATATTTCATCGGATGCTGGTGTCGGTTAACGGAATTCGAACCTAGCATACCACGATAACAATAGCCACACACAACTTCAGGCTGATACCACACTTTTGGTACAAAATTAATTAAAAAGTATTGTTCGTAACATTCCACAAAGGTTTTTGTAATTTTTCGCGATTTTTGATTCGGTACAAATAGTCCGCAGACAACACAAAATTAATTGCGATTGGTGCATTCCATAACTTGTTTTACTTTTACTCACTTTTTATTATTTTTTAATTTCTCACGTTAAAAAGAACAAAAAAAAATCACTTTTTATTTGCATAACAGTTTTAGAACAGACAATTCTTCTGTGGCCTGCTTTATAAATCTGAATTTTTTTAAAGAGAACGAAAACGATGTAAGAATTTTAGTACAATTTCGGGATCACTAACGATTTTCATCCGTCATTAGTGGAAGCACAAATTTCAAAAACACTTTGTAACTGAAAGGCGCTCTTAAGGGGAGACCGGATCACCGAATGAAAAACTGTGACCGTACTTTTAATTCACGGGGGTTCCAGTTTTATGTGTATATCCATTTGTTCATGTGTTAGATTTTATTTAAAAAAAAAATGGTTAATATTAGGGAGTTACGTACATATATATATGTTTTTTTAGTACATTTTGAAATTATTTGTACACTAAACTAACAACGTGAGTAAAATGAAATTCAGCAACGTGTTAGCGTATATTAATGTCCTTAACATATATTTTTTCTGGATGAAATGGTTGGAAATTCTCAAGGATATTAAAGGACAAAATTTTGAAAGGACTTGAATAAGGTCCTTTTGTCCTGATATAACAACACAAATATTTTTGCCAAATCGAGGGGAGTCTCCTCTTTCATTTGCTTTTTATCTCAGCATCGTAGGATGAGTAGAAATATATAAAATATTTTTTTCTATTTAAATGTCCTTTAAAACTTTAAAGTCCTCTAAAAAGGACAAATGACCAGAGAATGAAAAACTGTAAACGCAGTTTTACTCCAGAGAGCCTCTAGTTTCACGTGTATAAGGTCTTGCTCATGTGTTAAAATTAGTGTTGTACAGTGTAATAATTAATTTTAGCAAAGAAACAAATTAAATTAAATTATTTTCCTGTACTAACCTGGTAAATCGATAATTTCTTCTGAACATTGGAATGCTTCCAGCTGCTCTTGCGAATAGAACTGCAAGCATGGCGGTTCAGTCAATTCGAATTTGCAGTATGAGTCACTACCAAAATTGATGTAATTGCTATAAACTCTAGACCAAACATTTGTCGAATATCCATCTGAACGCACTAGTTGATTTTGGTCTGTTATCAGCTATAACAAAACATTCTCTGGGTGGAAAAATTACCCGTTATTTTCGACTTCTTGAACCTCTATTGGCAACTGAAGAATCCAACATATATATAGGAAAACATTCCGACTTCCGTAAATTTCCAGTGGTTTTTTACAAGAAACAAGAATGGCGCATGCACGTTCACAACGAACTGAGCCAGTTTTCTCAATATCATCGAGGGTTGCATAAACATCACATAATTGCGGAGCTAATAGCATCGGGCTTCACGATAGCTAATTTATCAATTGCAATAAGAAAACAATGTTACAGAGTAGTTTTGTTCATGTTGTACATGAATATGCCATGGCGGACCACATGGACCAACTTTTTTCTAAACTTCAAACCGACAAAAATGCAGCCAACTTGAATCACGTCGAAATATGGTTAACAACAATTTTTATTATTTCCTTTTACCTTAATTTTGTTAATTGTTTATGTATAAGTTAAGGTATGATAGGTAAGTATAAAAAGGGGGTTCTTGAGGTTAATGACTTTAAAAACAGAAAAACTCGTCTCGTCAAAAAAAAAACACATCGATGTATCATACACTTTAGCATATGACTGTTAACACCGAAGATGCAAAGAACAACTTTAAAAGACCACCCATAAATTCGGAAAAATACGCAAAAATATTTTTAAAAAATGTTCTACTGGTATTATCAACATACTTTCTGAGCAAGAGTTTAATGATTTCGCGCGAGCTTTAATTTTCTGGTATTAGGGTGGTACATTATGGTAGTAGCAACTGAGATGGTATGAAGGGGGTGCTTGAGGTCAGTAAATTTAAAAACAGAAACAAATTGGTCTCTTCGAAAAAACAAAAACATCGATGTATCACACTTTAAGATCCGAATGTAAATGCAGAAAATATAAAGAAAAATGTAAGCGCGAATCCTACGTTCGAAAAAAAAACAAAAATAAATTTCGAAACTACCTTGCAATAATACTTATACTTTATATTCGTTGGTTTAAGGTGAACTTTTTTTTTGAGTTATGGCCTAATGTCCATAGTGTCTGTTGAACCATTTGCCGCTGTCTGTAGTAGAGCGCACTGCGCCAGTAATGAATATTGATTTCGAGCAAGTGACCGCCGCGGATGTCTCGAATAAATTTTAGCCGAGAGGTCCGATTTTTCACATTTTTTGCAGCATTTGGCTGTATGTCATGTAGCGCTGTCTTGTTGGAACCAAAGGACGTCCACATTAACATCCTTCACTCCAGGCACGAAAGTCATTACACAGTACAACACATGATTTTGGGACTCAATTCTGATAATTGTTTGTGAAAGTAGCCATAAAACTTCTGCATCATTCGTTTGGTCCAGGTACATCAAATAATAATTAAATAAATAATTTAAAGTTAGTAAGTATCGCATAGGGGAGTTTGTCACGTTTTAGGTTCTTTTGTTTGCCATTACTCGGGAACCACTAGTCCGAATAAGCTGAAACAAATTTAAAAAATTACAATATTGGAGAAATATGGACAAATAATTCCATCTGCATAGAGCACACTAAACAGCGATATTTTGAGTACCCATTGTGAGCCAAAAGTGAGCTTCATCGATGAACAAAATTTTCCTGTAAAAATCAGTGGCCATGTCGTTTTGGGCCCATTCACAACGATTTGCAAATGTTCGTTTAAAAACGGCAAACCGACAGTAGCAGACCAGACAGTAGCAATCTGCTACAAGGCAATAACCGCTTGGTCCTAGGAGACTTCAATGCCCACCACGAACTAAGGCATTCTCTTCTAGACAACGACCTAGGATATAGTTTTGGCAGACCAAATTGATAGCTCTACGTTCTACACAGCGACTAAGGACTCCCACGCGGATTATGGGTGATTGCATTAGTTCGCCAGATAGAATTATAACTTGGCATCGCCTGGCCTTATCAACAACGTCACCTGGCAACCAGTCATCTCGTTCGGATCGGATCACTTTCACAAAATTCTCTCCATTAACAGACCACCCGCAGCTTTAATTGTCATCAAAGGCGCTGGGTCCGGACGGAATCTCAATGATGATGTTGAAACACTTGGATATTCCGGGAGTAAAGTACGTGACCAAAGTTCTCAATCTTTCGTTAGCCACTCACCTAGTTCCCGATGCCTGGAAAATGGGCAGAGTAATTCCGCTGCTGAAGCCAGGCAAAGACGCCAGCAAAGGACGGAACAAGTCCAACGACAGGACGGTATTCGAGGCTCTTGACCTTACAAAAGCCTTTGAAACGGTCAATCATGCCACTCTGTACGAGGACATTGCAGAAACGTTCCTTTAGCCCAGTTTGAAACGTTTGGTCGTAAACTATATTTATGGGCGCTACTCATATGTAGAATTTAGAGACAGTAAGTCGAAGCCCCGTAGAGTAAAACAGGGAGTTCCCCAGGATGGGGTGTTGTCTCCAGCAATGTTTAACCTCTACCTCTCTAAAATTCTTGCGCCACCTGATCAGGCGTCAGGACCTAAAGTAGATGACATATCCGAGAAAATCAACTGATAACTCACTGACTTAGCACGCTTCTTCACTGCGAGAAATATGAAAATATCCGCATCTAAGTCATCAGCCACACTGTTTACTGCATGGACAGACGTGCGGTTGTCACTTAATATGTAATTTGATGACGGCCACTTCCCGACTACCGTATACCTAAAATCCTTGGGGTAACATTGGAGAGCATTTTTCGATCCTCCGCACATGCTGCAGCTATCTGCGATAAGATAAAATGTAGCAACAAAGTCCTCAAGTCAGTCCTCAAGTAGAGGAAGAAATTCAGACTTGCCAGAATGCCGCCCTGATAGCATTACCAGGGTGTCTCCATATATCTTCTAAGAACCATCTACACTATGTGACGAAGGTCCTTACCGTGCGCAGACACAATGTCTTGTTGTCTAAGCAGTGTCTGCTTGGGTGTCTTCGCAGTAGCCATCCCAACCACCAGCTCATGGACTGGATGCCTGATCTAGAGAGAGAAGTCCAGCGGTACAAGAGGCAGCTTTTAGACCATCGAAACTATAAGACAGGTCTGAACGTCATTCACGCTGATGAAGTCACAGCAGCAGTATCCAGCTATAGCATTAATATAGTGCTAGAGAAACATCCCCCGCAGAAGAGAAGACGCTACCGCGCCAGACGCGAGTGGTTGTGTCTCAGCTGAGATCTGGATAGTGCAGCCGCCTCAATTCGAAGTGGCCGCAAATTGATGATGACATTCCGGACGTTTGTCACATACACAGAAGATGTCGTTGTTTCAACAACAACATCTTCTATTCTTGTTTTTCCGACGAGAAAATATTCTGGGTCTAGAAGATTAGAGAGACTTGTTCAAGATAGTTCTAGAGGTTAAGGTAAGACAACTCTACCGAAGCCGAAAGTAGTACTAATGGACCTAGTGGCGCTATCGATCTGTGATTTAAAGATACTAAAAGTGCATATGGGTGTATTTTATGTTCAGCTCTTTATTATTGAATCCCTGATTGATGGTTTATTTTCATAAGTTCCGCTTGTGAAGTGTAAAGTCTATCCGCGAAACGATGCGTGGTTTAGGTCTGATCGGCCAAAGTTATCTAGGTCGTAAAAGTACATTGTGTACGTTGAATTCGTAAATAACTCTAAACTGTAAAATTAGATGTGTATATTGTTCATATAGGAGTCGTGCTAAATCTGCGGAGTGTATATAATTAAATGATACGATTATACATTATTTTGGTAAGGTCTTCTCCTGGTGAGTATTTATTTCAGACTTTAAAGAGAAGATTTTAAAGGTCTTCTACAGTTGAGTAATGATTAAATACTAATTTCTTACATCTAGAACAATATCTTACATCTAATTGTGAAGAAACTTCACTTATACATTTAAACAGTAAAGTGTATATAATAATATTTGTTTGTGTGTGGGCCGCTGGTTTTCCCTAGATCCTTATCGCCATGTGGGGAACATATGGGATTGTAGTGATATCGAAATTAAGTAATAGTATACCATCCCTAATAGTGATAACAGCTGATTAGTTCTAATAATTTTTGTTTTCTTTACACAGATGATTAGTACTAAGAAATTATTGTTTACTTTTAGGAATATTGATGTAAAGAAAATTAGGATTAAGAATACAATTTTTATTTATAAGAATCACGATTTTACGAAATAAAGGCAGTCTGAATTGAAACAGCCGATTAATTGGCACGTTTTTTATTTCTAAATTCTAAGTGCTCTAAAATAAAAAAAAAAAATGCCTTGATGCTATTAAGTGCCGGCAGAAACCAGAAAACAAATTAGAACCAGTGGCGTTATTTTAAATCGCCGGCAAATTATTAGACAGGCCTAAACTTATACCAATTCATCACATGGCGATCCTGCCCAACTCGATCAACAAACATGTGGTACTCGTGAATACCAGTGTGCCGATAATCAGCTACAACGCGTAGCCGAAAGCGATAACCATAGCGCAATATTTACAGCGGCAGCAGAAGCACAAGGAGGAGACTAACAGCCATACCAAGGGTAGAAAACCCAAAACTGAAACTTGAAGAGGAGGTTGAACAACGATCCCCCAAACCCTATTATTTTCAAAGCAAAAAAATGCATGAAATTTTTATATTTTAAATAAATATCGAAACAAAAAAAATATAATTTCTTTATTGAAAAAAAAAGCAAAAAAATATAAACATTATTATTAAAAAGAATAATAATAATTTAATATTTAGGACTAACAAAATATAAAAGAAAGAAGAAGAAAATAACATAAAGAGGAATATATTGCAACATAAAAAAAATCACTACACAAAAGAAAAAAATAAATAAAAAAAGAAAACACGCTATTTGCCATTGGAAAAATTTCATTCAAATTTATACACATTATTTCGAAATAACACACACTTCTTAATGATTATAAAGTACACAGGAAAGATAGAATTTAAGTATAATTACAAGAAATAAAGGCGGAATAACACAAAAGATCAAAAATAGTGTAACGATGGATTACGAGGGCGGTTCGGAAAGTTCTTAGCCTATCAATGAAGGAGAATAGTTAGTTTTTCAAAAATACTTTTATTTTTCAATATAATCTCCTGAAACTACAATACACTTAGTCCAACGCTTATCTAGCAATTCTATCCCTTGATTAAAATAGTTTTCCTCAACGTCTTCAAAATAGTGGTTTACAACTGTAATTGCATCTTCATTTGAGGTAAAACAAGGACTTTTTTTTAGATTTGGGAACAGGTAAAAGTCACTGGGAGCTAAATCAGGAATATAAAGTGGGTGGTCAAGCAACTCGTACTTTAATTCGTTGATTTTAGCCATTGTTAAAACACTCTTGTGCGCTGGTGCGTTGTCTTGATGAAAAATTATTTTTTTTGTGTTGTAAGCCAGGACGTTTTTCTCGAATTTGTACATTTAATTGATCTAAAAGGTTGCAATAGTACTCTGAATTTATTGTTTTACCCTTTTGCAGATAGTCAATCAATAAAATACCTTTGAAGTCCCAAAAAACCGTTGCCATAACCTTACCAGCCGATTGAATTGTTTTTGCCTTGTTTGGGGCACTTCCTCCAGCTTCAGTCCAATGTTTGGATTGTTCTTTTGTCTCTGGAGTATAGTGGTGGATCCATGTCTCATCAACAGTTATGAAACGACGCTTAAAACCCATTTTATTTCGCTGAAAACAATCCAAACAAGCTTGAGAAAGCTTTTTCATCTGTAGTTCTTCATGCAAAATTAAATGGACTCGATCATTTGAGATGCCCATGATATCAGCTATTTCACGCACTTTTATTCGTCGATCATTTAATACCATATCATGCACTTTGGCTACAATTTCTGTTGTTGTTGCTGTTTTTGGACGTCCACTACGTTTAAATTCAGCAACCCAATTTTTTACTGTTGCATATCAAGGAGCACTTTCACCTAACACATTCACCATATCATTATGAATTTCTTGTGCCGATAAACCTTTTTTATGTAAATATTTAATGACACCACGCATTTCTAATTTTTCCATTGTAAAAAAATCGCGGATGCGTCTTTTGTGAACGCCTGTTTCTATATGAAGGAGTTGCCAGATCGAAACAAAATTTAACATGTGTTCATAGCAGAGATGGAAGTTTCCAAAACACTTAACTTTTTTCTGTTTATACCGCGCTTTTTGTGCTATGCTAAGAAGTTTCCGAACCACCCTCGTATAATGTTGTTAATAGACAGCTGCTTGTCAATTATATGGTTAATACTCATTACCGTTACCATAATACAGGTAGGTTTGTATTTAAGTTGCAGAATTGTATTCATGAAAGTTGTACATATAAAAGCCGTTATTTTTTAAACATATTAAAGGGTGATCGCACTATATAATATATTAATTTTAAGTTATTTGATTATAAATAATCATCAGGGCTGTCATAGAAACCAATATTGTCACTATTGGTTTTGAAAACGATAAGGTTTTATCAGGAACAGTTGATTCGAACATTGGTTTTATTTACATTCGAAATGGACAAAACCAACTTGGTATCATGACACCAAATGAAACCAACATTGGTTTACAAAAACGACAAATAGCAAACCTGACATGGTTTATATGACAGCCCTGTATATGAATATTTTATGGGGGAACATAAGGGATGTTCACACCAGACGGTGAAATAAAATTTTATATATGAATTTTGTATGCAGAATTTGAGGGTAGTGCACACGGTGCGAAATCTAAAATTTGAATCTCCTATTATTTTTTTTGGAACATGTATGTTTCTAATGGAATCAATTAGTGAATGTATAGATAAATTGGAGAAAGTGAAAATAATTTTGAGGATAAGTAGAAATAGGGTGCATTCAAAAAAGTTTGTAGACGAGAATTAAAAAAGATTGGAAGTTTTGAGGAATACGGTGAAAGAGATAGTAGACGGAACTGAGGAGGAGAAAACTTTTACACTTAAATTGAATTTTAAAGAACTTCAGGCGGAGGTAGTAAAGATTTTACATTGTTTGAAGATATAGGAGGAAGAGCGGCAAGAAGGAAGTTTACTGAATATGGCGTGTTTTTATATTTCGATGGTAGGCAAGAACCTTCAGGTGTTCAAAGACGCGTATGAATATTTGGATGCTTGTATTACGCAGGCGGAAATGCTACATGATATTGAGAGATGAAGATAAAACAATATTTGTTAGATATGTCTATAATTTCAAGATATCTACACAGGTACGAAGTGTTTTGGGCCGTTCGAATAGATCAACTACATTTGCCGAGTTGAAAAAAGTACTCGAGGATGCTTATCCTAACCTTAGGGCTTTACATCAAGTTTTGACAGAGCTAGGGACTTCTAGGAAAGGTAATTCAAATATATCTGAGTTGAGGAAAAAATATCGGTGTTGTCAGATCAGTTAAGTATGTTTGAGATAAGATTTTTGTCGAAGCCATCTCTGGAGACAAAGATGCAATTTTTAGAGTGAGCGAGAGTATGTCACTTGACATTTTTATGTGGGGGGTCAATGCTGAGTACCAACCATTTTTGTTGGCGAACATGCCAAAGGCTTTGAATGAGGCAACGTAGAGGCGTGTGACGGCCGAGAAAAGTCTTGAATTGGAGAATAGGAACGTATTACCGGTGAATAAATTAGGAGGTCGCGGTTAGGATCGAAGGTACAGCGATGGTGGCAGGTACGATAAAGGTAGATGGAACGGAAACGGTTCAGTAATGACAATAGGTGTGATTACGGTTACAATAATGGTAGCAGGTATGGTAACAATTATAATAATGGCAGGAATTACGGTGGCAGGTATGCTAACGGAGGCAGGTATGATAATAGAAGAGGTGGCAATTTTAGTTATGGCAACAACAATAATTAGTCAAGGAATAGGGGTTACCAACAAATATACAGAAATAACAATTTTACTCGCGGACATAATGGCAATTTCCGAAATCAGAACGGATAAGCGGATTACAACCCAAGGGATCAGAGGTATGCTAACGATGGCAACAGAAATTATAGGGCTTTTCCTTACACAGATTAGCAGGGAACACCGAGGGCCGGGTAACAGAAGACGTTATCCAGGAAGGCCAAAATTAAGGATATTGAATACAGCAGCTAAATCCAGTGCGTATATAGTTTAAGACAATTTGCAAGGACCAGCGTTTATCTAATGTAAATTTTAATGATACGGCAAGGCTAACGGGAATAACTGAAAATACAGTGCATTGGTTCAACAGATTTGGAACTAGTAGTCGATGCTGCTACCCTTACCCATATTTTTTACATTGTGGACAAAGATTTTCCTACCCTTACTGATTGGGCGAAATATTTTAACAAGATATATGAGCAAGATTGATTTTGAAACTTTTCCAATAACATTTAATGTAAATGGGGATGACATTGTGCTACCCATTAACTCGAGAAGAATATGTCGGACGACAATTATCATACCGGTAAGATCGGAAATGATTCAATCTATTGATTTAATGGTAAATGAAGACAGCATAGTACTAAACAAGGAGTTGTCTAATGATACCTTTGAAATTGCTTGATTCCATCAAGTGGAATAGCGCATGTTAAGCTATTGAACAATACGGATAAAGTGGTAAACATTGATAAGATAGACTGCGAGGTGCATTCTTTACAAGAGTATAGCATATGCTATGCAAGATGATCAGAAACGCCTTGCCACACTTTTAGGAAAGTTGGATATTGGAACCAGCGATCCAGATGCGAGGGAATCGATTATAAAGATAGTATACGATTTTTAAGATGTTTTTCATCTCCCAGGTGAAAAACTAAGCGTGAATAATTTTTATACGCACAAATAGAGAGGACAGATACGGCACCGATTTACATAAAAAAAATATAGGTTACCACAGGCGCAGATGGAGGAGATAAATGATCAAGTCGATCAGCTATTTGAGGATGACATAATTGAACATTCGGTTAGTCCTTACAACTCCCCATTGCTTGTAGTACCCAAGAAGACTTCGGATGGTAGATGGAAATGGCGTTATGTGGTCGATTTCAGAAAGTTTAACGATAAGATAGTGAATGATAAACGTCTTGGACAGGCTATGTAGGGCAAAATTATTTTCAACATTGGATATGACTAGCTCTTTTCAGGCGATAGGGCTACGCGAGAGTTCACGTCTACTTACCGCTTTTTCAACCGGGAATAACCATTTTCAGTTTAAGCGTTTACCCTTTGGACTGAAAATATCATCTAACAGCTTCCTGAGGATGTTAACGATTGCATTGAGTGGTTTCCTTTACGTGACTGATATAATAGTCTTTGGTTGCAGTTTGAGATACAATAATAAAAATGTGTTTCACAGGTTAAGGAGGTTTAATTTGAAACATAACGCAGGCAAGTGCAGTTTTCTAAAGCCAGAAGTGGTTTATCTTGGACACTTGATAACGGAAAATGGCATTAAGAGAGATCCATCCAAGAAAAAAGTTATAAAGAAGTATCCGATGCCGTCGAATGTGGATGAGGTCAGAAGATTCGTTTTGCAATTATTATAGACGTCTTATACCAAAGTTTGCTGATATAGCGAAGAGTTTGAATGAGCCCCTAAAGAAAAATAAGCCCTTTGTGTAGAGCACAGAGTGTCAGATATCCAGATTTTACAAGGCCTTTTACTTAAATACTGACGACTGATGCGTCTAAATATGCTCTTAGAGCGGTCTTGTCACAAGGAGAAGTGGGGGCGGACTTACCCATTTTTTATGCAAGCGCGACGTTGTCAAGGCACGATTTGAACAAACTCGTGATAGAGAAAGAGTTACTGGCTATTCATTGGAGTATTACTTTTTTTTAGACCATACCTATACGGTAGAACGTTTACGGTAGTCAGCGATCACAGATCTCCAGTGTCACTCTTTTCACATAGAAACCCATCATCAAAGATGGATCGAATTAGAATGGATTTAAGCGACTATGATTTTGAGATAGTCTACAAAAAGGGGACAATGAATACAAATGATACATTGTCGAGGATAGTTATGAATAGTGAAATAATCATAGCGATGATTCCGAGTGGGATTGATGATAAAAAAGTTCTTGCGATTACGAGAAACATGGAGAACCCTGATATTACAAAAAACCCAGATATTACAAAGAGCCTTGATATTACAGGTTGTGACACGCTCAACCGAAATCCTGATCAATTTTTTTTTAATCAATAACAATGCAGGAGTTTAGAAGAATGTTTAATGATATAGAGCGGAAAATGAAGACAGAACTAAGAATTTTAAGAATTCTATACGAAAAACCGATGTGAATCAACTGTCAAAACAAACAATTAAAATTAATAGGCGAATATCACGATTCAGTGCACGGTGGACACCTGGGTGTTAGAAAGAAATTTTTAAAATTGAAGCAGCGATATATATGGAGGAATATGGGTAAAATGGTAAAGGATTATGTAGTAAATTGCTCACAGTGCAGAATTAACAAACAAACAAGACATACGAAAGAACGACTACCATTAACGGGCCCGCCAGGGACGAGTTTTGAAGTTGTGCCTATCTGACCACTATCGGTATATTCTCACGATCCAGTGTGATTTGACCAAGAACATTACCGCATGTCCAATGGAGGCTAAGGATGCAAGGACAGTCGCTAGGACTTTAGTAGAGCATTTTATACTGGTGTCTGGGACTTTTCTTAAGTCAGATAAGGGTACAGAGTTTGCGACCCAATTGATGGCAGAAATATGTGGTTTGTTAAAAATCGAACAGGTCTTCAACACCGTGTCATCACGAGATATTGGACTCGATAGTTCAACTTTAAACAGAGAGAACGAAGACAACATTGTTTTTCTTCCATTTCTCCAAACATGGACAATACCCAGATATGGAATACCCTTAGTTGGTTTAGTTGCTGAAATAATGTCAGACAATGTTTTTGTAGCTGCCCATGATTTTTTACTGTCGGTATAATTTGCAAGTACGGAATACCTTAAATTCTCAAAATCAAAAACTGATTCTACGAGTATTTAATGTTGTCTGTCTGAATATTATCAAACTACATGTCGCAAGAATGGAATACATTGAAATTGAAGAAAATTGGTTCAGATTTAAATATAACTCACATACATATGTTCAACCGATTTTATGTCTTTCTTTTAATATTGATGAAATTTGGTGCTATTAATTGAGAATAATCGGGTTTGATTTAGATATAGCTTCCAAATATATATTAAACCCAATTTCCTTCCCTAGCTCTAAAAGATAAAAATCGAATAAAAAAGTCATATCATTCCTAGGTTTAATATACCCCTGTACAATGTTCCTTTCCGATTATACATACAAACGTTTTAGAACACCCATATTATTTTTGTATCAATTTTGTTTTGTATATTACTGTGGATAAACCAATTTTAGAACACTATGTCCCAATTTATTGATATAGTCTCCATACAAATGATCTGGAGACCAATAAAACGGCTTAAAGTATACATGTCCATGTATGAATACCAAATAACAACAAATCCAAACAGAAAAAATATTTTTATATTTGGCTTTAATTTGGGTGACAGACTTTAGGGCCGAAAATGCGTCCCGTTTAAACATTTAGTAACCATCACAAAGCAAAGAAATTGTCTGCCCGTTTAAGGGATTCGGCCATGGCCGACTTTAGCCTTTCAACTAGTTAACTTTTTAGTAAACAACAATCCCGTTTTCGTCGTGCAATGCATTATTTCCACGCAATTGGTTTTAATGCTGCGTCAGAGTCTTAAGATGGGCTCAATCACTTCACATATAAAAGGAATTTTTTTCCATTCTTACGCAAAGGCTAAAACCGGAACATCGTTTAACACCGGCGCTTCACTAAAAATAAAACCCGAAGTCGGTTTTTGTACAAAACGGGTTTGAAAAAAACTCGAATTGCTGGTTATCTTAACCCAGGTTTTTTAGACTAGAGGATTTAGACAAAGGATGATATTCTGGATTTCCTTGATGATCGTGGATGGATTACTGATTTTCCGCAAGGCTTTAGGCACGGATTTAGTTCTATAACGCATTTGCATCTAAAGCCTTTGATATCATAAGATTAATTGATAAATTAAGGTAACATTTTCACTTTTCTCATACTGTTTGTAAGCTGATTTCTTGATACTCGTATTTAACTGATCAGGCAAAGTTTGTTACATAGTACATTGGTGTTTTGTAGATTAGACGGTTTTATAATGTGGAGTTGCCTAAATTGTCTGTAATTTGATTTTTATTAATTGTATTGTATGGTAACGATGTTTTGGATGATCTTATACCTGTGACATATTCGTTTACGCTGATTCATTTACGCTTATTCATTTGAGTTGCCGGTTAGATAAAAATAGTCACACTATAAATCTGAGAAGACCAAAACCTTTATCGTTTAACTCACTAAATGGAAGTCGTTATTTGAATATTTTTGGTAATGGTGGGAAAGTTGAATTTGTAAATGAAATGAAATGTTTTATTGCACTAATTGACAGTAAAATTGATTTTATGATTTGATTAACATACAGTTTTTCAGGCATGTGTTCCAGTTAAGAAATGTTATTGTCTCAACACATGTTTACCATGTTATATATGACAGAGAAAGCGGCTTTTTCTTTGCTTATGTCACATCTTAACTACTGGATATATCTGGTACCACTATGTGGTTCGTTTTATTTATTTATCATTCAGTTCGTATGTTAATCTTGGTGTCCTGAAATAATTTTATAGGATACAAGTATATGGGGATCGCCGTTGCTACGCTATATGTTTTCCTATCGTAGAAAATCTTTAACAGCTAATTCCTCGTTTTTTCATAAATTTTATTGTTATAGTTTCGGCAATTACTTAAAATTTTCTTAATAATTAATTAATAAAAATGTAATGTTTGATGTACGAGCGCCAGAATCTCTAGAACCGCTTGACCAAAAAACACCAACATATGTTATCCAAGCCTGTCGGAAGGTTTCTCTTAGGTTAAATACAGATTGGTGGTCGCATTTATGGTTTGCTTTCAATCAAAAATAAAACATAAATCTCTGAAATAGAGATGAGTTCGCTGGTAAACATGGGACCAGCTAGGTACCAGCGGAAATAAGATATTTAAGAAAAACTATATGAGCTCCTGAGAACATCAACAGGGTGTCTCCTTGTCTTGTGAGGACAACCTCAGCTTTAGCTTAAATGTAGTGCTTGGGAAACATCCCACGTAGTTTTCACCAGAGGAGAAGACGCTTCCTCGGCAGGCGCGCGTGTTTCTGGCTCAGTTGATATCTGGATGGTGCAGCCGCATATACTCACAATAGGCGCGAATTGAAGTCAACGTCTCGGACGTTTGTCCCGCTGGCCATCAGGGATCACATGACGTGCTGCACCTCTTAAATTGACCGGCCAGGACCATTCAGCTGACTACTAGGACGCATGCAGTGCAAATACCGCTATTTTCATTATCTTTAATACTTAATATATTGTTGTTACAACTTTTTTCCATTTTGTAAAAAAAAATTTCCAAAACAAAATCAGTTGATAACCGCTACCTTGTGTATGTCCGTAGTAAATGGGGGTTGATTAGTGAGAAAATTTCACATTCTGGATACCCACATGTCCCCGATTGTTAGGGAATGGTTTTTTGGCCTCTATGACACAATGACGACGGCCGTTTTATGCGTCCATGCCTGTACCTTCCAATACAAACAAGCCAATTTTAAAGTTAATTATATAAGTTTGGATCTTACCAAAACATGTGGTTATTAGTTTTTTAATCCCTCAAAGGATATCTACCTTTTGCCCGATCTAGTCTTGACCTACCGATCTACAGCTTTGAGGCAGGGACAGAGCCGTGCTTTCTACAGACTGACGACCAATCAGACATGACTAAATCGTCTTCCAATTTTACCACAATTTTATTTCATTAATTTAGTCTATGGGTATTAAAATTTAATTCATTTAATATAAATAAATAATTATAAACATTATTTAATTGCATTATTTTTTTTTTTTTTTGAAGTTAGGACTATGGTAAAATTAATAAATTCAGAAATAGTATAACAGTATATGTGACGCGCAAAATAGAAAGGGACCTAAGGGTAAAAACAAGTTTTGTTCAGGAGAGCCATTTTAAAGATTTAAATACGTGTACTTTTGGTGTACCATCACTTTCATAAAACGCGCATATCTCTGGGAGGGAACACTTTTGGGGCATGGAATCGGTCTCATTCGATGCTCAGATGTTGTCCACATCAAAAAAAGTGAAAATTGATTTTTTTTAACCTTAGGTCCCTTTCTCTATGCGCTGTCACATATAGTAAAATTCCATAGATGCATTAATTCGTTGAAAAAGTATCGCCGTGAAAACGGAAGAAGTGTTTTAAGGAGTAAGATGGAGCCCAAAACGTTATTAACTGCTAATCAACTATAACTTAACTACAGCATACGAAAATTGCAATGCATCAATATTTTGAACAAAAGAACTGAGAAGTTTTATAAATTTAAAACAATTTTTATAAAGGATTTATAAACTTTCTCAACACGCAACATTAAAACTCCCAATAAAAAAAAACAAACTCATATGTAGAGCAAACAAATGAACAAAATAAAACTTTTTTTGTATACGGATCAAAAACGATAGCGGAATTTCTAACGTACAGGGTGGAGCGCTTATTCTTGCTTATTCGGGAATGAAATAAAAAAAATTATGAACCTTAGAAAAATTTATTTTATATTTTAATTATATTAAACAGTAAGGGAGGTTTTAAATTACATGGTTTTAGATAGTGTATCTGGCAAATCTCGATCTTCGCTATCCACATGAACTCTAACAATCATGTCGACTGGTATTCTGCCAATTTCAGCCTCAATATTGTTAATTAGGTCTTCCAAGGTGTTGGGACAGTTGATATACACCTTCGACTCCAGGTAACCTCAAAGGAAAAAATCGCATGGGGCTAAGTCTGGTGGGCGTGCCGGCCAGTTCACATTACCCATCAAAGAGATAAGTCGTCCAGGAAAAATTTGCCTCAAACAATTGATGGCAACCCTTGCTATGTGTGTAGTGGCACCATCCTGTTGGAACGATGTATCCTCTAATTGCATTGCCTCTAGAGCCGGCTCAAAAAATACAGGAAATGCAAAGAGCAAGTGATTGCTTCCGAACAGAGCGTTTCGGAGATTGCAGTACTGCTGCTCCATCTCTCTCGATGTTTTGTGGTATTGTAATCCTTCTCCCAAGTCCCCTTCGTACGCATGACACATTCCCTGCTGTTCTCAATGAAGTTAACCAATTTACAATTGATTGCCGTCCAGGGACAGCGATTCGTAAACGACAAGCACACTGCACTGCAGTGATTGAATGCGCATTTGAAATAGCGCTTCAAAACAAAATGACCTCTTCTCACGTGTCGAATGTATAATGGCAACTGAAAGACAGACGAATACAAATCTCTGTATCATGGAACAACTTGGCTAAAAATGTCGGTGATATTTTAAAACACATCATAACAGGGAAATGCAACATAAAGAACTATCTCGACAGCGAAATACTCGTATCTTTTGATGCAGTCTCGCTTTTCACAAATATACATACATATCTTGCAATAAAACAATGTATGCAACAGTGGGGCGTCATAAAACAACACACAAGTATTGTTTAAAAAATACAGGGTTTTCCATCAAGGATATAACAATTTTATATATTAATAAACACAGAATATTAAAGATATAGAGTTAAAAATATATTCCGGTGTAGTGCATGTTACATTTTAAGAATGAAATTCGATTTCGGTCATATGACCGCCACGAGCCCGTTTAAGCGATCTATACTTTAGACTAAAGTTTTTACCACTCTTGCACACATTTCGACCGGATCGTTGGCAATTTCGCTGGCTTGTTGGCACACGGAGAAAAAAATATGTTAAAAATATGTTTGCATGCAATCATATATATGTTTGGGGACGGGCACAATCATATATATGTTTGTGTGTTAACATATTATGTTTGCCCACAATCATAATATGTTAGGGGCACAATTCTAACATATCAAAAAAAGATATGATTGTGTCCCAACATATTTTTGTCAAAAAAATATGTTAGAACATATTTTTTTTTAGAGTTTTAGAGAGTATTACTCTCAGAGAGCGTTATTGTATGACTCATCGTTTTGTGCAAAGAAGGGTAATATATGGTAACCGTGTGTATGGAAGGAGGAATGGGACCGAAACCAAAGGGTATTATTATTTGATGCTGTTTACTCGTCTGGCTAAGCTTAAGGTCGTTTTTTTATTGAATATGTATTTGGTGAACGCTGAAAGAAACTTGTTGTTGTTTTACAACGTACAACAAATTCAAAATAAAAGAAGAAGATTATTAATTAAATATAAATTAAATATATCAAATCATTTTATTAACAAAACGTTCTGTAATACTGACGCCGTTTATTGCCCCACACAAATTATTTTGTCAACATACATATATACATACTATGTGCGTTTATCATGTTCTTTGAACAAACACACTCACGCACTAACATTTTTTATCATCTGGAATGACTCCAGGTACAGTAGTAAAGAGTGCAATATACTATTGAAGCTTTGACTTGCTCTGCATATCGCAAAAATTCTATTAAATGGGCACAACTCAAAATTTTGCAATTTTCAGAAAACTCAAAAAACTATTCTGCAGCTCGTAAACTACTTTTCTGAAAAATGTGTGATTTATTTAGAAGTTAAATTATCGCATTTTAATATTTAATTATGGACCTAATTGCAAAAACAAACCACCCATTTTAAACAGCGACTCACTTTCTAAATCTAAATTAAAATTATCTGCATCTGAAATGAAAACTTTATGATTCAATCTTTCCCTAATAATTGGCGACCTTGTCCCTGAATGTGAGGAATGGACTTTATATTTATTGCTTAGAGAAAT
Organism: Hydrotaea diabolus; assembly: GCA_963513945.1. Classification (NCBI taxonomy): domain Eukaryota; kingdom Metazoa; phylum Arthropoda; class Insecta; order Diptera; family Muscidae; genus Hydrotaea; species Hydrotaea diabolus. The sequence goes on along the minus strand of OY740717.1, from coordinate 92,251,291 downwards.
ACTAGGTCTATGTTGTAGTTCAGATTCACTACAGATTGAATCCTTTATATTAATGGAAAGCCTGATAAATGAGCACCATAACTTATATTTAAATTGAAACATTAAAACCGAAATATCACAATCTGACCCATTATGGAAGGATTATGAAGGAAGTTGGGCCTCTTAAACATTTATCGTCTATGCGGTTTGAAGCGTTCCACCAACCATTCAAAAAGTGTGCAGCTTCGTGCAGTTCTAGAGTTAATTTAATTAAAACCTTATTTACTAAATATCAGCTTAGCATTGCCAATCTTTTACTAAATTACGAGGAATTTAATGCGAATAATATAGTTGTAGGTAGAAATATCGAATGTGACGATGAAAGCATTGCTCAGAAGTTTAGTTTACATGTCCCCATATCTTTCACGTACCAAATAATTGTTAATGATATTTTGTATAAAAACAAAATGGTGGTACAGGTAGGGTATACTGAAGACCAATTACCAGAATTTGCGCTTATTTTGCATATTCGTACTCAACCACATGTTGCACACAATCATATACATGTTTGCACACAATCATATATATGTTTGCATACAATCATATACATGTTTACATACAATCATATGTATGTTTGGGAAAATTGCTGCTAGCCCGAACATAATATGTTTGGGAGCTGCTCCAAACATATATATGTTGCCTGCAAAATATGTTTGGGACAATATGTTACAGAGGCCGTTTTTTTCCTCCGTGCATATGCCAATGACTTGATGTGGCCCCATAAAAAGAACGAGGTGGTCATGAACGAGGTGGTCATTCGACCGGACCATTTCTCGAGATAGCACGTTCACCGAATATGCCTTTCAGTAAATCGATTGCAAAAAAAGTGAAAATTGATTTTTTTTAACCTTAGGTCCCTTTCTCTATGCGCTGTCACATATAGTAAAATTCCATAGATGCATTAATTCGTTGAAAAAGTATCGCCGTGAAAAGGGAAGAAGTGTTTTAAGGAGTAAGATGAAGCCCAAAACGTTATTAACTGCTAATCAAGTGCATGTTACATTTTAAGAATGAAATTCGATTTCGGTCATATGACCGCCACGAGCCCGTTTAAGCGATCTATACTTTAGACTAAAGTTTTTACCACTCTTGCACACATTTCGACCGGATCGTTGGCAATTTCGCTGGCTTGTTGGCATATGCCAATGACTTGATGTGGCCCCATAAAAAGAACGAGGTGGTCATGAACGAGGTGGTCATTCGACCGGACCATTTCTCGAGATAGCACGTTCACCGAATATGCCTTTCAGTAAATCGATTGCAACGCGTGCTATGTGGCTTGTGGCACCGTCTTGTTAAAACCATATATCGGCGATGTAAAGCTCATCCATTTCTGGCCATAAATAAGTTTCTAACATGTTACGATAGCGCTTTCCATTGACATCGACTAAAGTTTTGACAGTAATAGATCATTAAAAATGTTTGAGGGTTCGTTGACAGAAAGATACGAAATTGTTATGTCCCTATTGGGAAACCCGTTATTAGAACGCTACCTGAGGGAGAATAACTACTTCACATAAAATGACAAATATACAATCAAATATTCGGAATGCCAATGAGAAGTTCACATTTCCCGACAATGCTAGACAATCTACTTAATAGTGCAATAAGCGAATTAGTATTAAAAAATACGTATATAAGTATTTGCAATTCTAAGGAGAAAGGATAAGGAACAAGTGCTAACAACACTTAACAAAATTACAAACTTTAATTCGCAGTAGAATTGTAACCCAAAAACAGTATATCATATCTAAAAACCAGATTACACCGTAACAATTACAAACTCGTATTAAATTGGTTACACAAAAGACATGCCTTCGGGAAGAATAATGAACTATGTATAATTCAACACAACCGTTAAAAAACCAACACGGTAATGAATTTAATAAATAAAATAATAGACATATGTAAGTGACACAACATAAAGAAATCCGCAACATTCTTAAAATAAATGACTATTTCAATCACACAATAAAAAAACACAATCAGCAACAAACTAAATGTTTACCACAACCATCAAAACAAACAACATGAAACTAAAATAGACAACAACACAATACACACGCAGAAAAAAAGTATGATTGGGGTGACAATATTCGAAGAGGATCATACTATTGTTGGGTATATGGTTGTAGCACAACCATAATATGATCCTCACAATAATTGTATGATTCACACATAACCATACTATGATCCCCACTACCATAGTATGATTCACACTTAACCATACTATGATCTCCACAACCATACTATGATCCTCACAACAATAGTATTCACACTCAACCATACATTTTCTCCACAACCATATTATGATCCTCACAACCATAGTATGTTTCTCATACAACCATAGTATGATCCTCACAACCATAGTATGATTCACACGCAACCATACTATGATCACCACAACCATAGTACGATTCACACTCAACCATACTTTGATCTCCACAACCATACTATGATCCTCACAACAATAGTATGATGCACGTTCAACCATACTTTGTTCTCCACAACCATATTATGATCCTCACAACCATAGTATGTTTCTCATGTAACCATACTATGATCCTCACAACCATAGTATGATTCATTCAACCAAACTATGATCCTCAAAATTATTTATTAGGATTTGGCAATATTGTTATTCAAAAATATAGATTTTTATCAAGCAAGTTATTTAAAATTGCATTACAATTAGTTCATGGCCAGATTTGAGGCCATGTTTTTATTGAACAATTCATTCAAGAAACAAAAATATATATTCTAACGGCAGTCGGAAATACTTTTAGTTGCCTGCAGGGTGAATGCTACTTCATCATCCGTAGACCCCAAGTAACGAATGTGATTAAACCATGATCAATATACTTAAGTGCAGACAGATTTTAAATAAACGAGAACCAGTCGGTAGTAGAGTATTTCACCGAACAAAGTAAACACAACGAAAATCCCTCGAACTACCTTCCGATTGTTGTTGTTTTTTATAATGGACAACAACCATGTACTGTATCGTGTGTATGTGTATTTTTGGTATATCAAAAAAAAAACATACGCACACACATACATGTATGGTCTATAAATCCTTTTTTGTTACATAAAGTACTTACATAGTGACAACCATACGGTATGATTGCCGTAATCTATTAATGTTAACGTAAATTTTTACAACAATATTTTTGTTGCACCAACCATGTTTATATGGTTGCTACAACCATATATACACTTCTAAATTTGGCAATAATACTATTGTTACATTTCAACAATATTAATATTGTCGCAATCATACTGTCGCAATCATCAAAACGAAATTCAATTGCTTTTATTGTAGAGAACATATTATTGTTGCGGTGACCATATATTAACCAAATCTTTTCTCCGCGTGCAATTGTTCAGCATTCTCTACATACCCTGTTTGACTATAAGCACACAGTTGAAAACAATTACCAAAGAAAATATTGCTTTCGCGCATAAAACGAACGAAACATTAATATTAAGTTCAATATTTACTAACACAAAACAAACAGCAGCAGCATAACATAGCAGTTTACGAAGAGGGATTCAAATACAGCGAGGACGAAAGTTGTGACAAAGTATACATAGGCACAACAGGAGCTGTTCAGGATCGAACCACATCAGGGAGTACTGCGAAGACTTTGTTGCCTCATGCTGTATCAACAAAGTTAGCAGTGGGTCTCTGAATTTGGCGTCATCATCGCCGTCCACATTTTCGTCGTCGTCGTCAACATAATCCAAATACGAGACTCCCCTGCAGTCGCCCTCAAACAGCATCAACATATACTTAGTAGGGACATAAATACTTTAACACACGTTTTATGCTGTAAAATAAAAAGTACTCAATGTTTTTGGACCAAATATTTTTTAATATATTTATTGATGTATATTGTATCCAAAAATAATCTACTTATTCGAAATGTCCGCCTTTTGCCTTTGCACACACCCTAAGTCTCACTGGCCAATCGTCAATAGCTGCACGAACCTCGTACATTGGAAAATTGGCCACAGCTCGAACCAAAGCAGTCTTAAGAGATCCAATGTTGGGGTATCTTTTGCGACAAACCTTGTCCTCTAAAACCGTCCACAATTTATAATCCAATGGGTTCAAATCTGGACTGCCTGAGGGTCATTCTTCAGAGGAAATGAACGCTGGCAAATTGTTTCGAGGTCAGGCCAGGGACGTTGGGCCGGCGCAGAATCCTGCTGGAAAGTCCATGACTGGTTTTGGAACAGGGAATTGTTAAGAGGCTTCACAACAGCTTCCAAAACGGTTTCTTGGTAAACTTTGCCGATGTCTTGACTCCTTGTTCGCAGAAATGAAGGTCAGTGACCCGATCGTAAGAGACACCCCACCAAACCATGACTGAAGCTGGGTGATGACCCTTTTCCACCCTTGGGATCAGTTCAGATGCTTCCTTGGATGACCGCGCATACACTCTATCATTTTGCTTGTTAAATTTTTCCTGAACAGTAAAATATTTTTCATCGGTGAACAAAATTTTTCTGTTCGCATTTTTCAATCCTATTTTTTTAAAGCTGCAGTCAATAAATGTCCGGTACGTCTCATCTCACGGGCCATAATTTTGTGTTTTCGGAGCTGATTTCTGTGAATTCTTGATTTAACGGCTTTAAGGAAAGACCCCCGTAGGGATCTTTTACATCTCAAGTCTCATCAAACAGTTTTATGCATGGGTAGACGAACATGCGGCTAATCCCTAGTGGCCGGAGCTTTTTGAAAATATCGCTTTGTTTCATTTCACACTTGAAAAGCGCTATTACAGCGATACGGTTCTCACTATATGACCACACCATGATGAAAGTTGAAACAATTTTAAAATCCCAGACTAACGCTATTGAGGTTAGCTTTCAAAACCCATATGACATTAACGGGGTATGTTCAGTTCTTATATTGAAATGGGTGTGTTCAATGTTGTAACAGTATTTATGTCCCTACTAAGTACAGCATCTGGCACCACAGATTGCTGTTGCCACTCCTGACAGTGCATCAATTTTGCAATTTAATTGCAATGGCCTACACAACAAAATCAGTGAGAATTTATGAGTCGGAGAAACATCATGGTCGCTGCCATCCAAGAAACGAAGCTGAATTCCACTTGCAGCTTGCACAGTTATGACGGATACAACGTGCTACATAAGGATCGCACCAGAAGTGAAGGTTGGGGACTTGCTTTCCTGTTACACCATTCTGTGCAGTACAGACCTATTTCTCCTGAGCTTGACTCTAGAGAGCTATACATGGAATGTATGGGGGTAGCAGTCAAGTCTGGAACTGCTGAGATAGAGCTGTACGACGTATACATCCCGCCGGTTGGTAGCTGTGCCCCGCGTTATTTGCCCGACATTAGCAATCTGCTACAAGGCAAAACCGCTTGGTCCTAGGAGACTTTAATGCACACCACGAACTGTGGCATTCTCTCATAGACAACGACCAGAGCTCTACGTTCTGCACAGTGAATGAGAACGCCCACGCGTATTATGGGCGATTGCCATACCTCGCAAAACATTACTATGGCATCGCCTGGCCTGATCAACGACGTCACATGGCAACCCGTCATTTCACTGGGATCCCATAATTCCCTCCATATGTGACAGCGCATTGAGAAAGGAACCTAAGGGTAAAAAAATCAATTTTCATTATTTTTCTTTTTTTGATGTAGACAACATCTGAGCATCGAATGAGACCGATCCCATGCCCCAAAAAAGTTCCCTCCCAGAGAAATGCGCGTTTTATGACAGTGAAGTCGACGATTCTTAGCGCAAATAGAAAGGGACCTAATCTTTAAAATGGCTCTCCTGAACAAAACTGGTTTTTAATCTTAGGTCTCTTTCTATTTTGCGCGTCACATATATGGACCATCCGACTTTATAACCTCCGAACGCCGTACGTATCGCAATTATAAAAGGCTGGTTTTGATGCCTCCAGAGAAGCCACCAACCACAGCTTTAATAATCTAGCCATTCCGTCGCAGCAGCCACTCGCCATATCTCTGCTGGTCAAATACCCGAAGTACGACCAAATTGCCAAGCAAAGGAAGGGACATTCGTCGCTTCAACACTACTGACCCTGCAGTTAGGGATCTCTACTCTGAGATCAGTTGGTTAGTCAACGAATATAAGCGGAACTAATGGCTAGATCACTTAAAGCAGTGCAACTTAAGTTCCGGTAATAGTAAGTTGTGGCAACGGTCAAATCGCTCTCTAACCGTGGAAGAAAGGATGATCGGAGAGCCGTCACGTTTGGTGACAGAACAGTGACATATCCGAAGCGGTGCACGAAAAGGAGGGTATTGCGACGTATCCGCGCTCTCCGAGTCGAAGAGGCACCACTTTAATATACAGCTGGAGAAGTTGCCCATGTGATCCGCAACGCAAAGCCATCAAAGGCGCTGGGTCCGGAAAGAATCTCAATGTTGAAGCACTTGGGAGTAAGGTACATGACTAGAGTGCTCAATCTGTCACTAGCCACTCACTTAGTTCCCGATGACTGGAAAATGGGCAGAGCAGTACCACTACTAAAGCCAGGCCAAAAACGCAAGCAAAGGGGAATCGTACAGGCCGATCTCCTTGCTTTCTCCGGTAGCGAAGACGCTTGAGGCACTGCTCCCCCTCGAATACCTTCTTTGTACTGATCATCAGCATGGGTTTCACAAGCAGCACAGCACACACGTATTTATCCCGGCCTTAAACAGAACAAGCCCAACGACAGGACGGTTCTCGTGGCTCTTGACCTAACAAAAACCTTGGGCACGGTCAATCATGGCAATATGTTCAACTTATCACGCTTTTTCACTGCGAGGAATATGAAAATATCTGCCTCGAAATCATTAGCTACACTGCTTACGTCGATGACGTCAACCAACTACCCCAAAATCATTGGGGTCACATTGGACAGCATTTTTTGATCCTCTGCACACGCAACAGCTATCTGTGATAAGCTCAAAAGTAATAACAAGGACCTCAAGTAACTTGCCGGCAGTATTTGGGGAGCCGATAAAGAAACCTTGTTGACCTCTTAAAAAGCGGTAGGTCGGTCTGTAGCGAACTACGCAGCACCGTCGTGGTCGGCGAACGTAAGTACGACGCAGTCGAAGAAAATTCAGACTTGCCAGAATGCCGCCGTCAGAACATCAACAGGGTCTTCTGAGGACCATCTACATGAGAAGACGAAGATCCTTATCGTGCGCAGATACAATTTCCTGTTGACTAAGCAATAATTGCTAGGGTGTTTTCGCAGCAGTACTCCTAATAACCATCTCTTGGACCGGCTGCTTCCGCCCAGGTACGATCTTCATGATCTAGAGAGATGTCTAGCGGTACAAGAGAGAGCCTTTAGATCATCGAAACTATCAGGCAGGTTTGAACAGCATTAACGCTGATGAAGTCGCAGCAGCAGTATTCAGCTACAATCTGAATGTAGTGCAAGGGGGCCATCCCCCCGGAGATTTCACCTGAGGAGAAGGTACAGTCTCGGCAGACGCGCGTGCCTCAATTCTTATTGGACACGAATTGATTGTAACGTTCTGGACATTAGCCCACTCAGCTGACACGCAGGTCTCTGTGGACGCATCCAGGTCAAATGCCGCATTTTCTATATCAAAATAAAATATATTGTTGTTACAACAACCAAAAGAATTGTAGGAGACTACCAAAATCATTATCTATTTCATACTATCACAACCAATCTATTTCATACAGACACCTCCAAAACATAGTTTCTGAAAGCTTCAACAGCATCTTCTGGTGACGAAAATCGTAGACCACGCATTATTTTCTTGATGTGCGGGAATAAAACGAAGTCATTGGGTGCCAAATCTGTACGGCGTATGACCCATCAATTCGACGTTTTGGCCGGTCAAAAAGGCGCTGGTTTGAGCCGATGTGTGAGAGCTAGCATTGTCATGGTGCACAATGATTCGTCTTTTCTTGTTCGTTTTTCGAATTTCTCCGAAGACTTAAGGCAAACAAATTGTGGTGTACCACTCAGAATTGACCGTCCTACGTTGCTCAAGCGGCACAGTCTGCACATGACCACTTTTGCCGAAGAAACAGGCGACGATTTGCTTCGAAGTGCTTCTTCCACGATCAAATTCGTTGGATTTGGCTAGTCTTCGAAGACCCACACGGTCGATTGCTATTTTGTTTCGGGCTCATACGCATAGATCCACAATTCGTCACCTGTGACGATCTTATAAACGTCTTTTTAAGCACCGCGATCGCATTTTTTCAAAATTTCTTTGCACCAATTGTGCGGGATCCAACGGGAACAAACGTTTTTGTACGGCCAGGTGTTCATGCAATATCACATATATGCTGGTGTATGATGCCCAAGGATGTCTCTATCTCAGTTCACGCACGGCATAAATGTTCTCTGGCACAACGGCCGTTTTTGGACGACCTTCTTCTTTGAGCAAACGTCGGCCACGATTAAATGTATTAAACCAGTTTTTCACAGTGCTTTAGGATGGTGCTTCATCGCCATACAAAGATTTAAGTTAATCTATGCACTCTTGTCGTCATAATCCGCGTCGAAAGTTCTGAACAATTAATTTCATTTTTTGCCAAATTGATTTTTTCAAGTCACTGTAAACAACAGAAATGATGGTCGTACGTCAAAACGTTCTGAGTACGTTTATGCTAAAAAATGTCAGACTTTCCAATGGAAATGTCAGATGGCGCCAGGCAACACTTAGTGTTGCCTAGTCCAGAAATATATAAGCAACACTCTTATTTTGTTGGCATCCGCTCAGCTCTAGCATTCGAAATTAATGGAAAGTAGAAAATAGGGACTAAGATAGAGAAGCAAGAGAGTTGCTAATGAACAGAAAAAACATGGAAATGTGGAATATTTGCAGGAAATTGTTCAACCAAAAGAATAAAAATTGGTGTTATATAAATAAAAAATAAGCAAGTATCTTGTTTTTTATTTTAAATATCGAGGATCAGTTTTGTACTGTATACCGCTGCATACAGTCGTGACCTTTTTTTGCACTTTCTTTTTTTAAAATTCAGTTGCTGATTTACAGCTATCCCAAAATATTTTCACATTCGTTAAAGTTTTCAACAACAATAAAAGGTCGTGCGTTAAAAATGTTCCTGTTGTATGCTAGATAAAATAAATGAACGGAAAATCGGATCTTCTTTCATCTTCTCTAACCATCGTTGATGCCAACTCTGAAGCTGATGAAGTTATCGATAAGATAAACTTGCCTCCAATAACTATATTAAAGTGCACAACTGAGCAAGTGCATTAAATTTGTCGAATACTAAATATAATAAGGATTAGATGGAAATACCAAAGACCAAATAAATCAAAGTTAACCCAGTGCCATAACAGTCAAATGTATAGTAACAGTGCTAGTCGATGCAAAGTAAAGACTTTTTGCGCTTATTGTGCTGGAAACCACAAATCGTCGGATTGTAAGGCTACAATTCAAAAGTGTGCAAACTGCAACGGGGATCATAAGTTAGTGTCTCCAAACTGTCCAAGTAGAATAAACTACATAAAAATTATCACACAAAATTATAATAACAATGCCAACTTTGGTCTTTATTTTTCAAATGCCTTAAATCAAAATGTACTTACTAGCACTTATAGCTGGGGAAATTTCCAAAGAAGAGAAAATTCTGACAACTTAGAACTTTTTTCATTTGAAGAAATAAAACATTTTACGTTCGAACTGATCACTGGCTTAAGTAAGTGTCTCGTGCAGACTAGTTTGGTGTGCTGACAAACCTTGCCTGCAAATTCCTGTACAAATGATAAATTCTATCAAAATTATGTGTTGGTATGCCCGTGGTGTTCATAAATAAAAAGATGAGCTTTGTAATTTTTTAAAGTCTCACAATATTGATATCTGTCTGTTAAGCGATACATGGCTAAAAAACAATTTGTCACTAAATCACAAAGATTATAATTGTTGCAGATATGATCGCCAAAACGCAAGAGGAGGAGGTGTTGGGATTATTATAAATAAAACCATTAGGCATCAGCAGATTCTACTTTAAAACACAGAATTGATTGAAAATGTTGGTATAAAAATATTGGTAAACGACGCCTACATAAACATTTGTTCTTGTTATTTTCCTGGTGGATCTACTGGCAGCGATTCAGTTATAAAAGTTTAAACCTGATTTAAGGAAACTTACCAACTCACATAAATACATACTGGGTGGTGATTTTAACTGCATACACAGTTGTCTAAGAATCAATTCTTGGGGTAACATATTCTATGACAAGTTACGTTCATCAGATATGCATATTATGTTTTCATCATGATAACATACTTAGTAGGGACATAAATACTGTTACAACATTGAACACACCCATTTCAATTGTAGAACTGAACATACCCCGTAGCTAACCTCAATAGCGTTTGTCTGTAACGGGATTTTAAAGTTGTTTCAACTTTCATTATGGAGTAGTCAGATAATGAGAACCGTATCGCTGTAATAGCTCTTTCAAGTGTGAAATGAAAAAAAAACGATATTTTCAAAACGCTCCCACTAGGGATTAGCCGCATGTTCGTCTACCGATGCATAACACTGTTTGAGGAGACTGAAGATGTAATAGACCGCCACCGGTCGGGCCGCCCACGCTCTGTTCGAACACCGCATGTCATCAAAGCCTTTAAATCAATAATTCACAGAAATCCGCTCCGAAAACAGAAAATCATGGCCAAGTCATTAAAAAAGACTTGGGACTTTCAACCGACGTACCGTATTGACTGCAGCTTTAAAAAAAATAGGGTTGAAAAATGCAAACGTCTTCTGATGAAGCACGCTGATAACTTGCACAGAAAAATTTTGTTTGTTGAAAAAATTGTTACCGTTCAGGAAAAATTTAACAAGCAAAATGGTAGAGTGTATGCGCGGTCATCCAAGGAAGCATCTAAACTGGTCCCAAGGATGGAAAGGGCCATCACCCAGCTTCAGTCATGGTTTGGTGGGGTGTCTCTTACGATGGGGTCACTGACCTGCATTTCTGCGAACATGGAGTCAAAACATCGGCCAAAGTTTACCAAGACATCGTTTAAGAAGCTGTTGTGAAGCCTCACAACAATTCCCTGTTCCAAAACCAGCCATGGACTTTCCAGCAGGATTCTGCACCGGCCCATAAGGCTAAAACGTTCCAGGCCTTGCTTCGAAACAATATGCCAGCGTTTATTTCCTCTGAAGAATGGCCCTCAGGCAGTCCAGATTTGAACCCATTGGATTAAAAATTGTGGACGGTTTTAGAGGACAAGGTTTGTCACAAAAGATACCCCAACATTGGATCTCATAAGACTACTTTGGTTCGAGCTGTGGCCAATTTCCAATGAACGAGGTTCGTGCAGCGATTGGCCAGTGCGACTTAAGGCGTGTGTAGAGGCAAAAAGCGGACATTTCGAATAAGTAGATTCTTTTTGGATACAATATACATTAATAAATATATTAAAAAATATTTAGTCCAATAACCTTCAGTACTTTTTATTTTACAGCATAAAACGTGTGTAACAGTATTTATGTCCCTACTAAGTATTTGATAGACAATCACTGTGCGGTCCATGCTCTTTAAGACTTCGGAGAAAGGAACGCTGTGTTTTCTAATCTACACTTGTTCTTCATCCGTAACAGTAATCGCGAACACACGCAGTCCGAAAGACTGTGTAGAATTCTTTTTACTACGTCACGTGGCTTAAATGATCTTTTACGTAATCTTTAAAACAGTCAATATCAATCGCGGACGAACACTCAAAAAAGAATGTGTAGAATTCTTATTCTACGTCACGTGGCTTAAATGCTTTTACGAGTATATATGATCCTTCAAACAGTCAATACAAATCGCGAACGAACACTCCAAAAAGACTGTGTACATTTCTTTATTCTACGTCACGTGGCTTAAATGCTCTCATAGATGATCCTTAAAACAGTCAACACGATAAACATACAAAACCTAAATTACGTCGTCCGCTCTGCTATTCTAGAGTTATCCGTAATACATACATAACTAGAGTTTTTTACTTTACAATATATCGCGAACACTCTGTAAATGACTGTAAGGGTCCTCTGGCCCTTTATCACGAGGTTTAAGGCAAACCAGGTTTAAAATTCACAGAAATGTGATCCATACCAGTATACTATTTTGACCAAATTAATGCAAATTCTTGCCAATTAGTAGAGATCTACATAACAAAAAATCCATACTAGGATTTATTATTGAATTATACTTAAGATTCGTATACTTATTGTTATGGTTCTTTGGAGCAGATTCAATAATTCAAATAAAGCATATATGATGAATTTCATATCAAAACCTATAAAAAAAGGTACATTTTAAACCCGACCATCTCAGATTTTAATGAAATTTTGCATACAGCTAGATTTTAGGTATAGAAACACAACCTCATTTTTAGAAATTGCAGTTTTGAAAATATGTGGGCGTGGCAAGGTATCGAAATATTTGAAAAATTACGGTAATGGGTACTTTTAAGTTGCGATTACTATGGAATGACTCAACCGATTTGAATGATCTTGGTGCCATTAGAAAGGTATATAAGTCAGCTTTCGTAAACATACACTGCAAAAATTTTATATTACACTGAAAAATTTTTTTTGCCAAAAATAATAGTTTAAACTTGGAAAACACTTTAAAGATCAAGTTTTGTTTCCAAAAAAAATTTTTTTTAGATAGGTCTATTAATTATATATAACATATCTAAAAACTAAAATGTTTTTTTTTTATTTTTTTTTTTTTTAAAAATTTTAAGTAAATACATCTCTTGTTAACTTCCTTATATATTGATATCTTTGTGTGACAAAAAAGAATAAAGTAGCTATACTTTGGAAGTTATACAGAATTTTTTGGTAATTCTAATAGATTAGAACAAGAATCGTATTATCAAATTTTTCAGACACCCCCAACAATATGGACTTAACCTTGATAAATTTTTTTTTATATATTTTTTTTTTTATATTTAATATAAAATTTTGCGCAAGAAATACTGTTGACTTTCAGAATATTTGCTAACATTTAGTGAAGTTTCATCTAAAGGTATAAAAGAATGGAAGCTTTGAGTTCCTGTAATAGTTTTAGCATTTTTATACCTTGAAAATAGCTCTTCTTTTGTTTTGTTGTAGTCGTCAGCGTCTACATAAGCAACTTCTATGGAGGTCTTAAAAGTTTGTGAAGCCCAATGATAAAGGTCTTTCGCCGTTTGAATTTGGTTTTTATTTGCTATGCTATACATCCGAGCACCTCTTTTTAATGTCCCACATATACCATCACATGCAGATTTTCCATGGCTGGTTGCGTAAAAGTGCCATTCAGCGAATATATCAAAATCAATTTTATGATGACATAAATTAATTAAGTTGTATTTGTTTTTGTATTGTGCTCCTGCACCATCTGATACGTAGATAACTTTCGCAATTGAATTGCTTATATCATTTTTGAAATATACAGATGAACTGCTATGCTATCATGGATATTACAATCGGATACTATGGCAAAGGTTCTATGAATTAATTTTTCGTTATCTTTGTAATAAACAACGAACGGATGTATCGTGGCTTGATTATTATTCCAATGGTATCTTTGAACGGCATCTTGTATAACAAACGCATAGTTTTCAGCGAGATCCATTTGAATTAGCATTTCTCCTTGCAGCAATGTCATTTTTTTTCACTTACGAATCGGGACTGGCGCTTAGCTATGAAATGATGTGGCACCAGCTTCTTTATGTGTTCTACAAAATCGTCAACAAATGTGTCTGTAGTAGAGGAAATGGTTTCGAGATTACATCTGAGAGTTGTGTTCCATTTTTTGTAAATGACTTCTTCAATTCCATTTTTTTCGTAATATACCAACATCATCGTTTTAAGGTTTCTTAAATTATCGTAGCACCGACCACACATTGATACGCAACACTCGCTGTTTTGTATATTGTCATTACAAACAACGAATTTAATAACATCTTTATAGTTTATGAAATTATATTGACCTTCAGTTTCCATCGATTTCAAACCGGATTTTTCGAACATCAGTTTCACATTCTGGTGCAAAGTGCACACACAAACATTTTGCTGGTTTCCAACTCAAAGTTTGATACAATTCTTTGGTCGCAACATTGTAAATTTTGTAAATCCTATTTGAAGTGAAGGATGTCTTTTTCTAAATTCATAGTATGTTTCACGAAGTAATGACAGCATTAGTCTTTTTTGAACTTTCTCGCGTAAGTTCCCTTGTCTTACTACAATTGAGTCCTGTGACCCTGGCATGATTCGGCTGATTTCATCATCTTCATAAAACAATTTTACTGTGTTTAAAGTTTGCTCAGGTAAACTACGTCTGTCCATGCTACAGCATTTGATGTCAGAAAACTTTGTTCTATTTTTTGGATATATTTGCTATTTTTTACAAAATCGTAAGATAAATCATGCCCAAAAATGTCTTTAATTTCTTTATGTGTCATAGCGTGTGGTAATAGAGCTAAAATTTTTTGCTTATCCAAATTATTTGAACAGTTTTCGATTTGATATTTCATGTTCTCCAAAATTTCTTCGTAATAACCTTTGATTTTATTTAGTTCTTCTGATAATGTTGACAGTGAAGCACCTCCAAGTGAATCTGAAATACTTTCCACAATTTACTGTTTTTTTTTTTTGCAGTATGTATCCCTTTCTAAATATTTTCGCTTCATTGGTGATGGATGGCTTCGAAGATGAGGAATAACATGTTCATTTATATTGTCGACGAGTTCGTTGCGTTCAAGTGATTTAGTATGGCTGCTGCATGTTGGATCTTCATTACATTCTTCACACAATTCACCGCTAGTCAGATGTTGTAAATCATCACTTAGGATTTCATTGCCCATTTCAGTAGAACGCTGATTATCATTAATGTTGACAGCCTTCTTCAGTTTAAACCGACAACTTTCGCAAATACGGCAATGATCAATGTTGGAGACTGCTGGACAGTGTTTAAATTGCTTAAAAAAATAGCAACTGCAGCAAAAATTGACTAATGCATAACGAACGCATAAACAATTTTTGTCAAACGACTACTGCTTCATCTATGAGTATGATTTGGAAAAAATGAAATGAATTAGATACACACAAAATGATTGGTTAGCAACGACAACGACTTCGGCGAACACACAAGTCGTTTGCAACAGCAATATGCATGCTAACGAAAACGACTGACGACTGACATTTACGAAGCAAATTTTCTGATTGACAAATGAAATGAATATGCGTAAGTCGTTTGAATTTGCTATTTAGTCGTTTGCGGTGTGCGAAACAAGTGTGTTTGTTGATAATCAACTCCAATTAAATAAAATAAAAGAAAAAATAATCAACAAAAGTTTAATTTTGGAAAAATTTGACATTTGTGCGGAAAGTGAAAATGCAAAGTGCAAAATATGCGGAAATAAATTGAAAAAAAATAGAATTTTTAATTTAAAATCACATTTACTAAATATGCATGAAATCTCCATAAGTTAAATTGAAACATCTAGCACGGTTTCCAATGAAATAATTAAAAAGCAATTCCGAAAACAAATGGTTAAAATTGAAATAAGCAAGAAACAATTATTTCGAAGTTACATCGGCCTGGTAACCGAAGACAGTGTTCCGTTTAATGTATTGAATTCAGACAACATGAGAAACATAATAGACCCCATTTGCCGTGGCTTGGGCGAAAAATTTAATAAAAATTTTCGATTAAACAGCAGCAACTGCAAAACAGTTTTAAAATCGGTGGTTGTTGACATAAAAAATAGCATTAAATTAAAATGGAGCTTAAACATCGTTTAATATCTTTAAAAATTGACAGTGCCACGAGATTGTCACGCAACATATTTGGACTAAGTGCGCAATATATAAAGAACAATACAATCACGTCGACAATTTTGGGTATGGTTGAATTAAAAGGCACTGCATCAAGTTCTTCTCGTAATTTAGCGACAGAAATCGTCAACGTTTTAAGCAAATACAACGTAAATCTCAATCAAGTTGTGTCAATCACATCAGATAATGGCGCAAATATGATTAAAACTAAGAAGATGTTTTCCAAACATCGTACGAAGCTGTTGAGGAAGAGGAATCAAATGAGGTGTACCTACACAACATTGAACTTTTCCAAGATTCGAATAACCTGCAAATAGGAGATATACAAATTTGTCGTTGTGCAGCACATACTGCGCAACTGTGCGCTCTAGATGTTACAAAAGACACAAACATAAAGAGCTTCTTAATCAACTGTCGAAACTTCGTAAAATATATTAAAAAAATAGTAATGGTTACCGCGAGATTTTTGAACTGAAGAAGTTAAATTTGCCCCAACTCGACTGTCCAACACGTTGGGGATCAACATACAATATGATATGTAACATTTATAAAGCTAAGGAGGTTTTAGAAAATGTCGACTCCATTCAAAACAAATCTCATGACGAAAATTTTGAGTTGAGTACTGAATTTTGGGATTTTGTAAGTAGCCATTGTGCCGTATTTGAACCACTGCAGAAAACTATAATCAAATTTCAAGAGGAGTAATTGCACTATGGAAATTTTTATGCACAATGGTTAAAGTGTAAAATAATGACCAAGAAGGTTGTTGAAAACAATGCCGATAATAACGATTCTTTTATAAAAAAAATCGGAGATAAGCTTTTAAACTGCATTGCAAGCAGAACTACCAAGCTCTTAACAAATGAAAGCTTAAACGCTTGCTTGTTCTTAGACCCACGGTTTAGTTACACGCTAACTCCAAAGCAAAAACAAAAAGCAATAATTTACTTAAAAAGACTCTATGATAGAGTAAAAGCAATTGGTTCCATAATACCCGAAAACACAATAAATGCTAGTGATGCTAACATCAGTCAAATATCTGAAGGATTTGAAGAAGAGGATGAATTCCTCAATCAATACCTGTCGCACAATTTTCAACCTCAAAATGATGACGACATGGACGCATATTCCAAAATTGAAAATTTTAAAGTACCATATCAACGGGTTGAAACAGACGTACTTTGGTATGGAAAGCAATTTACCGATCCAGAATTATTTGCACTAGCTAATATTTGCTTTGCCACTCAGGTAAATGATTTATTAAGGATTAGAATATTCCGTGACAAACATTTAAACATCTAATTTTTAGGTAACAATAGAGCGTGCTTTCTCTTCTCTAAAGTTAATTTTATCGGATAACCGCAATCGTCTCAATCACGAAACTTTGGAAAACGTCCTTATGGTTAAACTTAACCCATCATTTCTTGATAGCGCTATAGATCACTTACCGCTGTTTGAAGATATTGACTGAGATCAAAATGAAGACTTATAAGTAAATAATTGTTATAATCAAAAATATTAACAATATATATATAAATGTATTTGAATTTTTTTTATTTTGTTCTACTTTTTTTAAATTACTAATTATAAAAAATTGTTTCCTTCGAATAAATGAAAGAAATATCAAAAATTTTACTTAGTAGTCAAATTACACACAAGTCAAATGAGTAACATCGCAAACAACTAAACAGCAAAATCAAACAACTGACGCATATTCATTTCATTTTGCAATCAGAAAATTTGCTTCGAAAATGTCAGTCGTCAGTTGTTTTCGTTAGCATGCATAATGCTGTTGCAAACGACTTGTGTGCTCGCCGAAGTCGTTGTCGTTGCTAACCAATCATTTTGTGTGTATCTGTTTCATTTCATTTTTTTTGCAAATCATTTTCGCAGTCACAGCAAATAACGCATTCTGGAATGAAAATTATTTAGTAATTTTAAACCCTGCTGCTGGACAGATATCAGCGCTGCTTCTTTTGCACTAATTTTTCGAAGTTGAGAGGAACATTTTTTTGATAGATGCACACATCTGTACATATTAGTTGATTCCATATTTATTTTTATGCTTGTTCACCTGTTTTAACACTTTCACGTTTAACTCTTCTGAAATGTAGTATTCAACTGAAATTATTCATTTTATGTGACATTATTCTGACATTATTCTCTTTCTGTGATAGTGCACACACTCTGAGTCAAATTTCAGTTGAATACTAGATTTCAGAAGAGTTAAACGTGAAAGTGTTAAAACAGGTGAACAAGAATAAAAATAAATATGGAATCAACTAACATGTGATGGTATAGGTGGGACATTAAAAAGAGGCGCTCGGATGTTTAGCATAGCAAATAAAAGCCAAATTCAAACGGCGAAAGACCTGTATAACTTCCAAAGTATAGCTACTTTATTCTTTTTTGTCACACAAAGATATCAAAATATAAGGAAGTTAACAAGAGATGCATTTACTTAAAATTTTTTTAAAAAAAAAAGAACCCCATTTTAGTTTTTAGATATGTTATATATATATTAAATATACCTATCTAAAAAAAATATTTTTGGAAAAAAACTTGATCTTTAAAGTGTTTTCCAAGTTTAAACTTTTATTTTTGGCAAAAAAAATTTTTCAGTGTAATATAAAATTTTTACAGTGTATGTTTTCGAAAGGTGACTTATATATCTTTCTAATGGCACCAAGATCATTCAAATCGGTTGAGTCATTAAATAGTAATCGCAGCTTAAAAGTACCCATTACCGCCATTTTTCAAATATTTCGATACCTTGCCACGCCCACATATTTTCAAAACTGCAATTTCTAAAAATGAGGTTGTGTTTCTATACCTAAAATCTAGCTGTATGCAAAATTTCATTAAAAACTGAAAGGGTCGGGTTCAATGCATATCGGTTTTGATATGAAATTCATCATATACGAAAAATGTTTTCATCCGAAAACGCTTATATCCCGGCGGATCCTAGAAGACAGCCATCTACATTAGATTTCTTTTTAGCCAACGTACACCAAAATTTGTCGACAACCATAGCCATAAACAACCTCGGGTCTGATCACCTTCCTATTAGTAGTGCATTAAACATGAGGCATGAAGTGCACGAACACTCTTTTAGCATTTCTGCAAAACAAAATGAAACATATACTCATAGTACACAAACAGCATAAAAAAATCTACCAGAAGCTATAGAGATCTCTGCCGTACCAAATGTTATTCAAATCGATAATTGATGTATTTACTTACACTATAAAAACGGTCATATATGAAAGTGTTCCAAAACGTAGACCAGCACCTACAAGAAGAAGTCTACCGAACAATATAAAAATTTTGATCCAGCATTGAAACATAT
This sequence comes from Hydrotaea diabolus, assembly GCA_963513945.1. Lineage (NCBI taxonomy): Eukaryota > Metazoa > Arthropoda > Insecta > Diptera > Muscidae > Hydrotaea > Hydrotaea diabolus. The sequence continues at coordinate 92,232,048 of OY740717.1, read as the reverse complement.
ATAGGCGAAACTGGAAACAATCATCGGCTAATGGTTCGGCTTAACAACGAAATATCAAGGGAAATGATTGTTTTTAGAAATTTTTCTTGAAGCAATATGTTGTCTGCCCTATATAAATCTTCGTCGGCCCTCTGGAAAATTTCCAAAGTGTTAAAAAAGATATGTAAAACTATACCATTCCTAAATCAAAATAATAACGTATACGCAACAAGAAAAAGCTGATTGCTTGGCTCACAAATTTAAGCTTAATCACTGTATTTTAAATAACCTTAGTGATAGTTCTACAACTGCGGAAGTGGGCGACGTAGCAAACGGTTTCACATCTTCAGATTTAGGTTCGCTAGATAACTTCTGCTTTGGCGTCATCAAAACTTCAACTTTATTAAAAGAACTAATGAGTAAAAAATCTCCAGGCGTAGATGATATAAATAACCTAGTTTTGAAAATTTACCAAAAAATGCAGTTATCTATCTTATAATAATCGTAAACTGCTGTCTAAAGCTGTGCTACTTCCCAAGGATCTGGAAAAAAGCTAAAACAATACCTATACCGTAACCAAATAAACCTTCCGAAAACCCTTGTTCGTATAGACAAATTAGTTTGCTGAGCTCCATAGAGAGACCACAACCTCATAGAGACCACAACTCTCAACCTCTTATACAAATTAGAAATATTGTGCACTCAAATTTTAAGGAAGGAAATTCAACTGGTATGGTACTTCTCGACATAAAAGCTGCCATTGACTCAGTTTGACACAACGGTCTGATTTTCAAAATGCACGGACTAAATTTTTCTCCAGATATTATAAAAATAATTCAGAGTTTTCTAACTGACAGATCCTTTATTGTGTTTCTCTGTTCTTCATACTCTAAACAAACTTTTATACCAACTGGATGCCCACAAGTGTCGTGCCTTTCACCAACATTGTATAATATCTTTACGGCCGACAAACCAACACTAATGGGGGCAGTACATTAATTTTCGACGACGACACGTCAATACTCAGCTCAAACATCAACTCGTTTGATATTACAAATAATCTCCAATCTGCACTTGTCGTACTACACCAATATTTTAAAAAATGGATCATCATGGCAAACCCAGACAGAACTCAAGCAATATACTTTACGATGAAGAGAAAATCATCATTCTCTTCTTATTTTAACAAATAAACTGTTGATTTTAAAGCAGTTTTTCAACCTATAATATTCTATTCTGCACCAGTGTGGTCTTCTATGACGCACTGTCACATTTAAAAACTACAAATTGCGCAAAACAAGATTAAAAAAAGTGATACTGAAGTTACCATGGCTCTACTCCACCTGAGGCGTTCATACTATTGCAAATGAAGATCTTGTAGATGTTAAAATTGATAAATTTACAACAAAATTTAAAATATAATGCCAACAATCCTTTTACCCTTATATTAATGATATTATATCAGCATAATTTAACTTCACTTTAGACTAAAATTTAAATAGGTTTTGAATATTTTTTCCATTCATTTTTTAATATATTACGAAAAATAGTTTGTTAATTAGAATATTTGAATTACAAAGTAGAGAAGGAAGTTGTATTCCTAAACTCGTTAGTTTGTAAAGTCATTTGTAAACCATTATGTCAAAAACAATAAATACAAATTAATATAAATATCGAGGAAACATTTTTTGGCAAACATTTTTTTTTTTAATTTGGAAAACTTATTTTTGAAATGATTTATTTATGAACTTCTGTTTATAAATAAGAGATGAAAAAACAAAAAAACCATACTCCGTGCTCAATATTGAAAAAAAACAAAAGTTCAACTTTGACCTTGAATTCCTCAATAACCATTATTAAAATATCTCTATCGGTTTAAAGGTTACAGAGTTTTAGCCAGTAAAACCCGATTCTGAACCACTGTGTGCTCCGGAAGCGTAATTTTTTTTAAAGAGTAGTTTTTAAATGGCTTAGAGATTATTCTGTTACTCGTAAAGTCGCCAGCATTTACGAGGTTGTAACCCGCCTTTGAAAATTATTAGATGTTCTTACCCAGATTTGAATCTAGGTTTACAGCCATCTGGATATTCGACACATTTTTACTAGTACTCCACTTAAACTTTTCACTGTTTGTCACATTTTGAGCATACGTTTTTTCTTTTCTTTAAAAGGACCAGCAATTTTTTTTGTAAACTACCTTCGTCACTGCAAAACTAGTTCATCCTCAATTTGCTGCGATATTGTCCGACATGTTTGGAGGGGTTCTACCTAAGTGTCAAATGTTATTAAAAGAAAGGACTCAGATCTAATATGCCCTTTTTCGTCCGTTATTGCTACGCATCCAGCGTTATTTAATTGCTCTACGAGATGTAGTTATAAGTTTGTTAAAAATGCTTTCGCTTCCGACGAAAGATACCATTTTGTCATATCAGCACCTCACACATTGAATTAAGTATTAAATCAAAATGACTTCGGTATAAAGAGTTTTGCTTGAGTTGCAACTTTTTCAAATATTTCATCAAAAACAATTTCTAAAACTCTTATTATTCAGTTTTTCACTAACTCAATATCAATCTAGTTAAAAAAAGTCCGTATGAATTTGACGTGGAAAATCTATTTTAATAAATGCTACATACTTGAAACTCGAGAAGGAAACCGACTGACGGCAGGAAACTCAAGAAGGAACTGACCTTTTTTTCAAAATTAAAAAACTATAACAATATTGAATTTAATGATAAATATTTCTTATTGTTACGAGGGTTGCTATTTATTTTTCGGGTCCGGTAATAAAACATAATAATTCATCATTGAAAATGGTTTTATTGTTATTCAAAATATTCTCCTTTAAGATCAAAACACTTTTGCATGCGCACAAACCAATTTCGAAGCACTTTTTTCACTCCGATAGAGACACGTCCAAAACATAATTTTTGAACGCTTCAACAGCTGCTTCGGGCAACGAAAAACGTTGACCATGCATTTTTTTCTTGATGCTAGGGAATAAGAAGAAGTCATTGGGTGCCAAATAGCTCATCGTTTCAGCTGATGTGTGAGAGCTCGCATTGTCGTGATGCAAAATGATCCGTCTTCTCTTATTATCTTGTCTCATTTCTTCGAACACTGGTGGCAAACGGATTGTTGTATACCACTCAGAATTGACCGTACTACGTTGCACTAAAGGCACTGTGGCAACATGGCCGCTTATAACGAAAAAAACGCAATCATTTGCTTCGATGTACTTCTTCCACGAACAACTTTTATTGGATTTGGCTCGTCTTGAAAGACCCATATGGTCGAGTGCTGTTTTGTTTCGGGTTCATATGCATAGATCCATGATTCGTCACCTGTGACAATGTTATACACTGCCTTTGAGCTACCGCAGTTATACTTCTTCAACATCTCTTTGCACCAATCCATAACAGCCTTTGTTTGAGCATTCGTCAAATTATCTGGGATCCAACGAGAACAAATTTGTTCACGGCCATATGAACATGCAATATCTTATAGATGCTTGTCTATATGCCTCAATTTCACGATGCCTTAATTTCACGACATGTCGGTCTTGCTTAATCAGTTCACGCACAGCATCGATGATTTTTGGCAAAGTGACCGAAGTTGGACGTCCTTTTCGAAATTCATCCTGGAGCGATTGGTATCAGCGATTAACAGTGGTTTTTGACGGTGCTGCATCGCCAAAAGTCGAAACAAGTTGATTTAATAAACACTCTTGTCTCGATAACCCACGCCGAAAATCGTAAAAAATAATCGCATGAAACAGTTCATGGAATAATTTCATTATTTGACTGAGATGCATTTTTCAAGACACTGTAAACAAAACAATTCGCCCTTAAATGACAAAACGTTCTAAGTGAAGTTATGCTAAAAAATGTCAAAGTTTCCAATGGAAGTTCCAGTTTGCATCTGGGAACATAAGTATTGTCAGGACCCGAAATAATAATAGCAACCCTCGTATTGTGTATACCAAAATCTTAGGTACACATTGCCTTTGTTATATTTTGCAAATACAGATGCGTCGGTCGAACCGTGCTGTATTCCGAACATGAGCAGTATTCCGACCTAAATGTGTTTAAGCGCATCAAAATACAGCGATTGCTCTAGCTTCGACATTTCGGTCGAGCTTGTAAGAAAGGCATTAGTCGATAACTACCACGAAAAGCTCAGACAGAGAAGACCAAGACTCTGATAAAGATGCTAAGTGAAGGATGATGCAAAGATCCTTGATATTGGTCACTGGAGGAAGCACGCACAAGACCGAGGTGTTTATAAATCATTTATTGAGCACACTTGGTATTAAGCACAAATTAATAAAACAAAAAACAAATTAAATTGAGAAACGTTAATTGAAATTGAAAAGTTACAAATTGATATTCAGAAACACAAATTGAAATTAAGAAAATACAAATTTAAATTGAAAAACGTAAACTGAAATTGAGAAAATACAAATTGAAAGTGAAAAACGCAAATTGTAATTAAAAAATAATTATGAATATACAAAATGATATTGAGAAAAGTAAAATTGATATTGAAATCATCCAATTCGATCACTCTTTGGAAAAAACTTGTTAAATGTTATATTGCTCTGAAGCATTATTCGCAAACTCTTGTGCAGGAACATTTCGAGTATTGCGATGACAACTTAATTAAGTCTCACAACATCCCATTTAAGCACAAGAGAAAACTTCTCTCAAATCAGTGAGTAATGCACGATTTAGTTCTAATACTAAATGACTGGGACCTACTGTTTAACGCCGTAGGTAGTTCAGAATTACATTTTATATATATATAAGTCAAACATTTTGTCATCGCCGATTTCTAAAATTTTAATGGCATTCAATATAAAATATATTAAAACTAAGGCAGCCAAAAAGAAGGTTCAAAATATTTTTAATTGTAGAATTGTGTGCTGCTGAAAACAAATAGTTTACTTTAATTTAGAAAATAAATAAACTAATTTCTTCCAAACTATTACCGATAACAGGTTTATTTTTTTTGGTAAGTAGGTAGGATAGTAGTCCTTAAGAAATGATATACTTTATTACTGTACTGTTAACACATGGTGTTTTATTATATGTTTCCATAGGTACTATATTTTAGCCAAATTGGAATTTTAGAGGAATTGAACTTCTGAAGGTCAAAAGGGTTAAAGAGATGTTCTAACAGCAGAAACATGAATGTGTCCCTTTTCAGCCCATATACACTCAGAAAAATATGGTTTACATTTTTGAGTACAATCCAAACTTAAATGTACTTATAGTTCATAGTTTTTATTGCCACGTAGTTTAATTTTACTTGAATGTTGGAAAATTTCTCAGTACAAAAAAATTTTCCTTATATTTAGGACAAAGTAAAAATGCATGTACTTGAAATTGAGAAGCAATTTTCCTAAAAGTCATTTCCATTGCTAAAGTAAATATTTACTATAACTGCATAAGTACTTTCGTTCATTAAGTAAAACTGACATACATTTTAGGAAAAAAATACTGAAAATAATTTATATATAAAAAAACTATTTAAGAAATGTTTACTAAAAAATATGAAAAAATCCTAACATGTCGTTCAAATCGGTCCTTGACAGTACTACACATTTACTTATTTTAAAATATTTTTTTTATTAATACTAAACAAAATGTTTCTTTAGGTCTGGGAAACTTTTTTTAAGCTAATACAAAAAATCATAAAAATTAGTAAATATTTACTTTCTGTGCAGAAAATTATAGTAGATCAGAAAAATACTGGAAATATGTTTAGAATTAACTCAATCTTTTTCCATATATACACTTAGATCAAGAAAAAACAAACATCAGTAAGTTCAAGTATATAAGAATAAAAGAAATTTTCTTTTAATTTTGAGAAAAATCCATAATAGAGTTTAGTTCAATATATTTTCTCAAACATTACAAAAATTTCCTTAAACAAAATGAAATGAACCAACAACGAATACCACTTCATTATTTCAAATCCAAAACTTTATACATACATTTCCTTGAATCTAGGAAAACATGAACTAAAATATTCTCAACGAGAAAATTGACGTAAGAAATACAAAAACAGGAAGTAGGCGTTGTGTTTTTATTTCGTTTTGTTTGGTTTTTGATATTTACAAAAACAAACAAAATATTATTTGTCAAACAATTTTGGTGTAACAACAACGGGTAAGTAAAAAATCAGAGAATTTTTTTTATAAAAAAGCTAAAATTTTAAATTTTTACAGATTTTTGTCATAGAGGAGCATGGCAGGGCTCTATAGGTGTTTCGCAAATATTCAAAAAGAAAGCTAAGGTAAGTGTGGTGAATTTAAAGTGAAAATTAGGTGTATGTATGTACATATGTGAAAAGTATTTGTGTGTTTGTTGTTTGTACATTAGAGTGAATCGTTTTTTTTGGATAATCGATCAGATTTTTATTGTTGTTTTCAAGAACTTTCGTTGAAGCAACTGCTTAAGTCGAAAATCATTTTCGAGTCCACAAGAAATTACCTCGTTTATAGAAGGGCGTGAAAATGAATTTAGATATATGTGACAGCGCATAGAGAAAGGGATGTGGACAACATCTGAGCATCGAATGACACCGATCCCATGCCCCAAAGGTGTTCCCTCCCAGAGATATGCGCGTTTTATGAAAGTGATGGTACACCAAAGATACACGTATTTAAATCTTTAAAATGGCTCTCCTGAACAAAACTGTTTTTTACCCCTAGGTTCCTTTCTATTTTGCGCGTCACATAAAGAGATTCTTCAGTTATAGTTTTTTGAAATAAACATACGAAAAACTGCAAGATTTAACAGTGGCACCTTTTGCATGTTATCCAAAAAAGTCGATCCACTCTTATGAATATGCAAACAAAAATGGATTTACTGAACATTAAGCAGATTTCTGGAATATCAAAAGCATGTTATTTTGCTTGCATTTGATGTTTCGAATTCTTGTCTATTTTGAAAATCGCACATTTTCAGTACAACCTAATATAATACAAAATACATTCAAAATAACCTAAAAATAGATTATTCGCGACTGGAATGTAGCCCCGGCTTTACTCTGGTCGGTATTTATCAACTAACTAGGTCCAGCTTCCTGTTAAATCGCTATTATATCATAGTTTCCCAGGCGTTACTAAGGTTGCTTTGGTCTCAAGTCTCAGTTGACTAAAGTAAAGGATAACCACTAGAAAAGCGTCGAAAAATGAATATTGGGTAGAATGCAATGGAATCATATTTCCAATTATAGCACCGGAGTTTGCATATGCAAATAGGTAACATAAGCAAGGAGACGAACAATTTTTCAGTTGACTAAAGTAAAGGATAACCACTAGAAAAGCAGTGATATAATTTAAAATATTGTTCCATGCAATTCTACCAATTATTCATTGGATTTCGATGCAATAGTATTTCATCTTTATTCAACAATTGCAGTTCTCATTATGGTACTGTAATAATCAGGACGATTAGATGATACGGTTTTTAACAAAGATATTATTCCAACTTTGTCTTTTAAATATTTATGGACGTTCTTTTTCGTCTATACATATCTATTTCTGCATAATCAATATTGGATCTGTAGGATTCTAAAAAATATTTGGTCCCCAAGATTATTAAACCTATATGCAAACTCCAGGTGCTATAATTGGAAATATAATTCCATTGCATTCTACCCAATATTCATGGGATTTCAATGCAATTATATTTAATATTTTTTCGACGCTTGGACTTCTCATTATGCAATGGTGTTAGATAATCAGGGTGATTAGAAAAAAAATTTGATCAGCAAAGTATTTTAAACTCTTCGCTAATTTTCATTTCCGTACTTATATAATCAATACCATATACGCTGTATTTTGAAAAATTGTTCGTCCCCTTGTTTATTTTACCTATTTGCATATGCAAACTACAGGTGCTATAATTGAAAATATAATTCTATAGAATTCTACCCAATATTCATGGGATTTCGATGTAACTGTATTTCATCATTTTTCAAAACTTGGAGTTCTCATTATGCAATGGTGTTAGATAATCAGGGTGATAAGAAAAATTTTGATCAATAAAGTATTTTAAACACTTTGCTAATTTTCATTTCTGTATGATCAATACCAGATACGCTGTATTTTGAAAAATTGTTCGTCACCTTGCTTTTTTACCTATTTGACTATGCAAACTCCAGATGCTATAATTGGAAATATAATTCCATTGAATTCTACCCAATATTCATGGGATTTCGATGTAACTGTATTTCATCATTTTTCAAACTTGGAGTTCTCATTACACAGTGGAACATTTTTGGGGTTATTGTCTGGGGGTGAGAAATTCCAAGTCAGGGTGATGGTACTAGGTCAGTATATTAAAACCCTCAAAGGGTTTTGCGTTCGTATGTGCCAGTTTTTTGTATGACCTTTTACATTTTTCCTTATCTTGATGTTTTTTCGCTTAGTTGTAAAATGTTGGCAAAAACGTAGTTTGACATAACTCGAGAACGACTAGTTCGATTTTGCTGAATTAAATTGAGAAAAAATAATAATTACATCTTTAATCCATTAATGTACTGTTTCTCTACCAAATCAACATTTTTGCAATTAGAAATAAATTTATGAAGAATGTTTTGCCAAAAAAAAATTTTTTTTTTTTAAACATATAAATCCCAAACGGAAAAACGTTTAGAGTCTTATAACTTTCACGTAAAGTCACATAACCTAAAAAATAAATGCGACATAGATCATAGATATCGATTAACGCGTTCTGCTTTTATTCAAAATTAAGTGAAGGTATCCCATTTTGACAAGAATATTGATATATGTTTTTATTCAAAAAAGTGTCATTTATCGCCTTTTTTATAAATTTTCCCCAATAACTCCAGACTTCTGGCCATAAACTACTAAAAAAATAAAGTAAACATTTTTATAATTTTTTATTTTTATTTTATTTATTTATTTTAATAAATATTGCCTAGACTTTTTCGATGGTGGTTGTTCGGGACTAGTGGCATCGCATTCATCGCTGTCATCAGTTTCTGAACCACACATAATGTCAATGTGTGACTGGCCCTTCTGCACCTCCTGAAAATTCTTTATCATCAGGATCATCCTTGTCTTGGCACACAAGCTTACTCCACCAGCAAATTTCCGCAAGTATTGCGCTCGGCGACTTTTTCCCTCTATATCTCATTTCAAATGGCATAGCAACTTGATGATAGCGTTCGCCTTGTTCATCAGATTCGGTAGCCCCAATTGTTTGCTGAAGTAGTCCAGATGATGATGTAAATAATGGATTTTCAACTTTCACACCGGGTGCCAAAAGATTGTTTGATTTCATAAAAGAAGCCAGTTCTTCTGATTTATGCTGTGTTAGTTCCAATTTGGCAACAATTGAATCAAGGCTATTTTGATTTACTAAAATAGGCTCATTAGACACAGATGGTTCGGGATTATATGAGGTATCATCACTTAAACCGTATGCTGCTGCAAAACTCGGAGCGGTCATAGAAGATACAATATCTGGGCTAGAAGCTTTTGGCACAGGAATGTGGTCCGAATGAGGCAATGGTGTTGTGGCACTTGCAACAACAACGTAATTATACGATTTTCTTATCCTTTTTGCGGCTCCTTTATTCGCACATGCATAGCAATTCAATGGATTGTGACCTTCGCCAGGATTAGTCCAAGTCATTGGGATACCAAATGGCATAGTTTCACGACTTCTATTTTTCCAATCCATTAGACGGTTGTAGCAGCTTTTACACACCACATTTGGTACCCAATTTTTGTTCAGTATAACATTTTGGTTGAAGTACATCTCGTATATTTGAACAAAAGCAGTACTGAAATTTCCCATTTTTTAATGTGTTGAGACATATTGACCACAGCAGTAGCAGAAGCTATTTATATCTGGCTTGCACAGTACCATATTCTATTCACTTTTGTTCACTTTTAAAAAACTGGAGGGAAAATATTTGTTCTCTTCGCGTTCGTCGGCACTTGTTTAATGGCAAAAACGAACAATGAACATTTTCATATTTTTCAATATTTTACCGACAGGTACTTATGAATTGGCGCATCTTGCAACGTTCTAAAACATAACCACTCATGAATGTGGGTGGAACAGAAAAAACCCAAATAATTACAAAAGTGTCCTTGCTTTTTTCCTTTTAATTGTTCACGCACATTTATGACCGTTTTTTAGTTTCTTACAGCAACCATAAAAATGTAATAACCTTTTGTTTATTACTATTTTTTAATTCTGAGAATCATAAAAAAGTCATCAACCTTTTTTCCAAGGAATTTTGAGCATATCTCGAGCAAATTTTTGAAATTCATACCTTTACTTAATTTTGAATAAAAGCAGAACGCGTTAATCGATTTCTATGATCTATGTCGCATTTTGTTTATAGATTATGTGACTTAACGTGAAAGTTCTAAGACTCTACACGTTTTTCCGTTTGGGATTTATATGTTTTAAAAAAAAAAAAAAAATTTTTTGGCAAAATTTTCTTCATAAATTTATTTCTAATTGCAAAAATGTTGATTTGGTAGAGAAACAGTATATTAATGGATTAAAGAAAATGTAATTATTAATTTTTCTCAATTTATTTCAGCAAAATCGAACAAGTCGTTCTCGAGTTATGTCAAACTACGTTTTTGCCAACATTTTACAACTAAGCGAAAAAACATCAAGATAAGGAAAAAATGTAAAAGGACATAAAAAAAAAACTGGCACATACAAACGCAAAACCCTTTGAGGGTTTTAATATACTGACCTAGTACCATCACCCTGACTTGGAATTTCTCACCCCCCAGATTGGCTGTTCTACTGTGTAATTAGGGTGATTAGAAAAAATTTTAATCAGCAAAGTATTTTGAACTCTTCGCTAATTTTCATTTCTGTATAATCAATACCAGATACGCTGTATTTTGAAAAATTGTTCGTCCCCTTGCTTATTTTACATATTTGCATATGCAAACTCCGGTGCTATAATTGGAAATATAATTCCATTGAATTCTACCCAATATTCATGGGATTTCGATGCAACTGTATTTCATCATTTTTCTAACTTGGAGTTCTCATTATGCAATGGTGTTAGATAATCAGGGTGATTAGAAAAAAAATTTATCAGCAAAGTATTTTAAACTCTTCGCTAATGTTCATTTCTGTATAATCAATACCAGTACGTTGTATTTTCAAAAATTGTTCGTCTCCTTGCTTATTTTACCTATTTGCCTATGCAAACTCCAGATGCTATTATTGGATATATAATTCCATTGAATTGTACCCAATATTCAGGGGATTTCGGTGCAATTGTATTTTATCTTATTTCAACACTCTGAGTTCTCAATATGCAATGGTGTAAGATAATCAGGGTGATTAGAAAAAATTTTGTTTAGCAAAGTATTTTAGACTCTTCGCTAATTCTCATTTCTGTATAATCAATATCAGATACGCTGTATTTTGGAAAATTGTTCGTCTCCTTGCTTATTTTACCTTTTTGCATATGCCAACTCCGGTGCTATAATTGGAAATATAATTCCATTGAATTCTACCCAATATTCATGGGATTTCGATGCAACTGTATTTCATCATTTTTCAACACTTGGAGTTCTCATTATGCAATGGTGTTAGATAATCAGGGTGATTAGAAACAATTTTGATCAGCAAAGTATTTTAAACTCTTCGCTAATTTTCATTTCTGTATAATCAATACCAGATACGCTGTATTTTGAATTATTGTTCGTCCCCTTGCTTATTTTACCTATTTGCATATGCAAACTCCAGATGCTATAATTGGAAATGTAATTCCATTGAATTCTACCCAATATTCATGGGATTTCGATGCAACTGTATTTGATCATTTTTCAACACTTGGAGTTCTCATTATGCAATGGTGTTAGATAATCAGAGTGATTAGAAAAAAATTTGATCAGCAAAGTATTTTAAACTATTCGCTAATTTTCATTTCTGTATAATCAATACCAGTACGCTGTATTTTGAAAAATTGTTCGTCCCCTTGCTTATTTTACCTATTTGCATATGCAAACTCCAGATGCTATAATTGGAAATATAATTCCATTGAATTCTACCCAATATTCATGGGATTGCGATGCAGTTGTATTTTATCTTTTTTCACCACTTGGAGTTCTCATTATGCAATGGTGTTAGATAATCAGGGTGATTAGAAACAATTTTGTTTAGCAAAGTATTTTAAACTCTTCGCTAATTTCCATTTCTGTATAATCAATATCAGATACGCTGTATTTTGGAAAATTGTTCGTCCCCTTGCTTATTTTACCTATTTGCATATGCAAACTCTGGTGCTATAATTGGAAATATAATTCCATTGGATTCTACCCAATATTCATGGGATTTCGATGCAACTGTATTTCATCATTTTTTAACACTTAGAGTTCTCATTATGCAATGGTGTTAGATAATCAGGGTGATAAGAAAAAATTTTGATCAGCAAAGTATTTTAAACTATTTTAAACTCTTCGCTAATTTTCATTTCTGTATAATCTATACCAGTACGCTGTATTTTTAAAAATTGTTCGTCTCCTGGCTTATTTTACCTATTTACATATACAAACTCCGGTGATATAATTGGAAATATAATTCCATTGAATTCTACCCAATATTCATGGGATTGCGATGAAATTGTATTTCATCTTTTTGCAACACTTGAAGTTCTCAATATGCAATGGTGTTAGATAATCAGGGTGATTAGAAAAAATTTTAATCAGCAAAGTATTTTAAACTATTCGCTATTTTTTCTGTATAATCAATACCAGATACGCTGTATTTTGAAAAATTGTTCGTCCCCTTGCTTATTTTAAATATAATCAGGTGATTAGATTTTGATCAGCAAAGTATTTTAAACTATTCGCTATTTTTTTCTGTATAATCAATACCAGATACGCTGTATTTTGAAAAATTGTTCGTCCCCTTGCTTATTTTACATATTTCCCTATGCAAACTCCAGATGCTATAATTGGAAATATAATTCCATTGAATTCTACCCAATATTCATGGGATTTCGATGCAACTGTATTTCATCATTTTTCAAACTTGGAGTTCTCATTATGCAATGGTGTTAGATAATCAGGGTGATTAGAAAAAAAATTTATCAGCAAAGTATTTTAAACTCTTCGCTAATGTTCATTTCTGTATAATCAATACCAGATACGCTGTATTTTGAATTATTGTTCGTCCTTGCTTATTTTACCTATTTGCATATGCAAACTCCAGATGCTATAATTGGAAATATAATTCCATTGAATTCTACCCAATATTAATGGGATTTTGATGCAACTGTATTTCATCATTTTTCAAACTTGGATTTCTCATTATACAATGGGGTTAGATAATCAGGGTGATTAGAAAAAATTTTGATTTTAAACTCTTCGCTAATTTTCATTTCTGTATAATCAATGTCAGATACGCTGTATTTTGAAAAATTGTCCGTCCTCTTGCTTATTTTACTTATTTGCACGCGCAAAATAGAAAGGGACCTAAGGGTAAAAACCAGTTTGGTCAGGAGAGCCATTTTAAAGATATAAATACGTGTATCTTTTGTGTACCATCACTTTCATAAAACGCGCATATCTCTGGGAGGGAACACTTTTGGGACATGGGATCGGTCTTATTCGATGCTCAGATGTTGCCCACATCAAAAAAAAGGTGAAAATTGATTTTTTTTTACCCTTAGGTCCCTTTCTCTATGCGCTGTTACATATGCAATCTCCGGTGCTATAATTGGAAATATAATTCCATTGAATTCTACCCAATATTCATGGGATTTCGATGCAATTGTATTTCATCTTTTTTCAACACTTGGAGTTTTCATTATGCAATGGTGTTAGATAATCCGGGTGATTAGAAAAAATTTTGTTCAGCAAAGTATTTTTAACTCTTCGCTAATTTTCATTTCTGTATAATCAATATCAAATCAACGCTGTATTTTGAAAAATTGTTCGTCCCCTTGCTTATTTTACCTATTTTTTTTTTTGGTGTTAGATAATTAGGGTGATTAGAAACAATTTTGATCAGCAAAGTATTTTAAACTCTTCGCTAATTTTCATTTCTGTATAATCAATACCAGATACGCTGTATTTTGAAATATTGTTCGTCCCCTTGCTTATTTTACCTATTTGCATATGCAAACTCCAGATGCTATAATTGGAAATATAATTCCATTGAATTCTACCCAATATTCATGGGATTTCGATGCAATTGTATTTCGCAATGGTGTTAGATAATCAGGGTGATTAGAAAAAATTTTGATCAGCAAAGTATTTTTAACTCTTCGCTAATTTTCATTTCTGTATAATCAATATCAAATCAACGCTGTATTTTGAAAAATTGTTCGTCCCCTTGCTTATTTTACCTATTTGCATATGCAAACTCCAGGTGCTATAATTGGAAATATAATTCCATTGAATTCTACCCAATATTCATGGGATTTCGATGCAATTGTATTTCATTTTTTTTAAACACTTGGAGTTCTCATTATGCAATGGTGTTAGATAATCAGGGTGATTAGAAAAAATTTTGTTCAGCAAAGTATTTTAAACTCTTCGCTAATTTTCATTTCTGCATAATCAATATCAACGCTGTATTTTGAAAAATTGTTCGTCCCCTTGCTTATTTTACCTATTTGCATATGCAAACTCCAGGTGCTATAATTGGAAATATAATTCCATTGAATTCTACCCAATATTCATGGGATTTCGATGCAACTGTATTTCATCATTTTTCAACACTTGGAGTTCTCATTATGCAATGGTGTTAGATAATCAGGGTGATTAGAAACAATTTTGATCAGCAAAGTATTTTAAACTCTTCGCTAATTTTCATTTCTGTATAATCAATACCAGATACGCTGTATTTTGAAATATTGTTCGTCCCCTTGCTTATTTTACCTATTTGCATATGCAAACTCCAGATGCTATAATTGGAAATATAATTCCATTGAATTCTACACAATATTCATGGGATTTCGATGCAATTGTATTTCGCAATGGTGTTAGATAATCAGGGTGATTAGAAAAAATTTTGATCAGCAAAGTATTTTGAACTCTTCGCTAATTTTCATTTCTGTATAATCAATATCAGATACGCTGTATTTTGAAAAATTGTCCGTCCCCTTGCTTATTTTACCTATTTGCATATGCAAACTCCGTAGCTATAATTGGAAATATAATTCCATTGAATTCTACCCAATATTCATGGGATTTCGATGCAACTGTATTTCATCATTTTTCAACACTTGAAGTTCTCATTATGCAATGGTGTTAGATAATCAGGGTGATTAGAAAAAAATTTGATCAGCAAAGTATTTTAAACTATTCGCTAATTTTTTTCTGTATAATCAATACCAGATACGCTGTATTTTGAAAAATTGTTCGCCCCTTGCTTGTTTTACATATTTCCCTGTGCAAACTCTAGATGCTATAATTGGTAATATAATTCCATTGAATTCTACCCAATATTCATAGGATTGCGATGCAGTTGTATTTCATCTTTTTTCAACACTTGGAGTTCTCATTATGCAATGGTGTTAGATAATCAGAGTGATTAGACACAAATTTGATCAGCAAAGTATATTAAACTCTTCGCTAATTTTCATTTCTGTATAATCAATACCAGTACGCTGTATTTTGAAAAATTGTTCGTCTCCTTGCTTATTTTACCTATTTTCATATGTGACGCGCAAAATAGAAAGGGACCTAAGGCTAAAAACCAGTTTTGTTCAGGAGAGCCATTTTAAAGATTAGGTCCCTTTCTATTTGCGCTTAGAATCGTCGACTTCACTTTCATAAAACGCGCATACCTCTGGGAGGGAACACTTTTGGATCATGGGATCGGCTCATTCGATGCTCAGATGTTGTCCACATCAAAAAAAGAAAAAAAAATGAAAATTGATTTTTTTACCCTTAGGTCCTTTTCTCTATGCGTGGTGTTAGTAAATCAGGGTGATTAGAAAAAAAATTGATCAGCAAAGTATTTTAAACTCTTCGCTAATTTTCATTTCTGTAAAATCAATACCAGTACGCTGTATTCTGAAAAATTGTTCGTCTCCTTGCTTTTTTTACCTATTTCCCTATGCAAACTCCAGATGCTATAATGGGAAATATAATTCCATTGAATTCTACCCAATATACATGGATTTCGATGCAACTGTATTTCATCATTTTTCAAACTTGGAGTTCTCATTATGCAATGGTGTTAGATAATCAGGGTGATTAGAAAAAAATTTTATCAGCAAAGTATTTTAAACTCTTCGCTAATGTTCATTTCTGTATAATCAATACCAGTACGTTGTATTTTCAAAAATAGTTCGTCCCCTTGCTTATTTTACCTATTTGCCTATGCAAACTCCAGATGCTATAATTGGATATATAATTCCATTGAATTCTACCCAATATTCAGGGGATTTCGGTGCAATTGTATTTTATCTTATTTCTACACTTGGAGTTCTCAATATGCAATGGTGAATGATAATCAGGGTGATTAGAAAAAATTTTGTTTAGCAAAGTATTTTAGACTCTTCGCTAATTCTCATTTCTGTATAATCAATATCAGATACGCTGTATTTTGGAAAATTGTTCGTTTCCTTGCTTATTTTACCTTTTTGCATATGCAAACTCCGGTGCTATAATTGGAAATATAATTCCATTGAATTCTACCCAATATTCATGGGATTTCGATGCAACTGTATTTCATCATTTTTCAACACTTGGAGTTCTCATTATGCAATAATGTTAGATAATCAGGGTGATTAGAAAAAATTTTGATCAGCAAAGTATTTTAAACTCTTCGCTTATTTTCATTTCTGTATAATCAATGTCAGATACGCTGTATTTTGAAAAATTGTCCGTCCCCTTGCTTATTTTACTTATTTGCATATGTGACGCGCAAAATAGAAAGGGACCTAAGGGTAAAAACCAGTTTGGTCAGCAGAGCCATTTTAAAGATATAAATACGTGTATCTTTTGTGTACCATCACTTTCATAAAACGCGCATATCTCTGGAAGGGAACACTTTTGGGACATGGGATCGGTCTTATTCGATGCTCAGATTAAAAAAAAAGTGAAAATTGATTTTTGTTACCCTTAGGTCCCTTTCGCTATGCGCTGTTACATATGCAATCTCCGGTGCTATAATTGGAAATATAATTCCATTGAATTCTACCCAATATTCATGGGATTTCGATGCAATTGTATTTCATCTTTTTTCAACACTTGGAGTTCTCATTATGCAATGGTGTTAGATAATCAGGGTGATTAGAAAAAAATTTGTTCAGCAAAGTATTTTAAACTCTTCGCTAATTTTCATTTCTGTATAATCAATATCAACGCTGTATTTTGAAAAATTGTTCGTCCCCTTGCTTATTTTACCTTTTTGCATATGCAAACTCCAGGTGCTATAATTGGTAATATAATTCCATTGAATTCTACCCAATATTCATGGGATTTCGATGCAATTGTATTTCATCTTTTTCGACACTTGGAGTTTTCAATATGACAATGCTGTCAGATAATAATGATGATAAGATGAATCCTTTTCTTTAGCAAATTTCTGATTCTGCACTTGTTTGCATAATTTTTCTCTCAGTTTATCACATTTAATATTATTCTTTCATAGGAAGGTGAATCGGGTCGGTATTTATCAATTAACTTAGGTCCAGCTTCCTGTTAAATCGCTATTAGGTCATCACATACGCATACCTTGGTTATATGTCCTATGCTATAGTTTCCCAGGCGTTACCAAGGTTGCTTTGGTTGCTGATGTTCCGAGATTACAGCAAGTCTCTGTTGACTAAAGTAAAGAATAACCACTCGAAAAGCAGGGATACATTCAAAATTTCACTCTGATCATATTTCATGTGCAAACTCCAGGTTCTATAATTGATAATATTGTTCCATTAAATTCTAACAATTATTCATTGGATTTCGATGCAATAGTATTTCATCTTCTTTTAACACTTGGCGTTCTCATTTTGACAATGTTGTTAGATATTCAGGGTGATTATACGATTCATTTTTCAAAAAACCTTATATTAAAAATATTTGACTATCATAACATTTGATGTTCTCCGTTTATATAAATTTTTGTTAAGGTTTTAAATTCTTGGGATTTCAATGTAGTAAGTTTAAGTAAGTTTAAGTAAATTTGTAATATTAAACGTAATAAAATGTGTTATAATATTTACCAAGAAGAATTAGAAAAAAGAGGAAGTGATTTGAGCTTACTGTAATTTTTCACGCTTATTGTTAGCAAATGACTTAACTATAATGTTTTTGCTAACCAGTCTTATTTATTGAGGCTTAACCAAAACCTCCGCTGTTTTAGCTTTTATTAAAACGGAATGTTTACAAAAATACAAGTTTTGATCATTCAACTCAAAAATGCATGCATTCATTTTGAAGCAACCAGCAGTATTCCGAAATCATTTTTATGGTGTTATATCTGGCTTAAAATTTCAATTCCAATCGCTTATGCGACATGTTTACACCAGGGATGTAAAATAGATTGTTTCATTTTCTACTTTTCGCTCTTTAAAAATTCAATTTTTCGATCCCAACGGTACCAAAACCAAGAAGACATTATTTTTCAAAATCAATTTTATTGAAACAGAAAAGTGAAAGAATTTAAAGAATTTGAAGTCGGACGAGGCTGACTATAAGAGTAAAGAGTTTAGGCAATATCGGACTACACATATGAATTCTCTCAGAGTGGAAGTAAAATATTTCGTTGGGCCTATATGAAAATACCGATATGTTAAAATTTCACCAGAAAATATATTGCCTGAAAGACCAATGACCGATAAAGACGCTCATTAAGCATGGTATAATCGAAAGCAGGGAACGATATGGATCAGTTTTAAAATATTTAATTATTGGTCGCTCATGACGTGGACCGATATGGACAAACTTTAATAGTTGTCCTGGGCTCAAACTTAAACAATGTATTAAGTTCCATCGAAATCGGTTCATAAATGTGAGCTGTACTCTGATTTCATGTAGGGGCGATATATGGAACGACGAACGTCCCTCAATGGAATCAAATAGTAATCCTGATTCTTTAATGATTTTAAAAGATCAGCACTAAGTCAAAATTCCCTGTACAACAGTGTGGTGTAGTGTATAAAAAGGAACAGATCGGAACGTTTATTAAATGTATCAAATTAGCCCCCAATGGGTCGCAGTTGTATCATGGGATTTTCGATGCTAAACATGTATCAACTTTTGCATCTTTTGTACACTCGTACATGTACAGTGCCAAAAGTCTACGCTCACTACTTAATACAAATCTTTAAAAGCAAATCAGCAACAATGCACATTGTAACTGTTGTTCACAGCACTGCCAACATTTTCGACTCACAATTTATTTCATACAAGCATATAATGCAAAGTTAACAGGACTTTTATCAACCAATCGATGATTAGGCAGCTTCAAAAGTCTATTTGCTTAGTATGTGTACTTTTGCGGTCGCACACGTGTCATTTGTCCTGTATGTTTCTAGCAGTAATAATTCTATGCATTTTTTTACATTTTCTCGCGACTTTTGAACAATGTCTGCTAATAGAAAAGAAATATCTGTAGACGAGAGAAAAAATATTGTAAAGCATTGGGAAGATGGTAAAAATTTTCGGAAAATTTAAAGAACTGTGGGAAGGGCATGGACATCGGTTCGAACAGTAATTAAGAACTTCGAAAAAACGGGAATAATAATTTCAAAGCCGAGATCGGGTCGCCCACGTAAATTAACACAGAGAGAAGCGAGAACTGTGTGACCCCTAAAGAAAGAAAAAATTGAAAACAACTTCCCCGATAACCACTGATATCCAGGAAAAGTTTCAAATGTCAATTAGTATGTCTACTGCCAGAAGAATTCTAAAAAAATCTGGTTACCATGGTCGTGAGGCCCGTAAGAAGCCATTCATTTTATTGGCCAACCGAAAAAAACGTTTTGAGTTCGTTTCCCCAGAGTTCTGGAAAAAGGTTATTTTTTCTGATGAAAGCAAGTTTTGTATTTTTGGAATCAAGGGAATACAAATTGTGTGGAGAAAATCCGGAACCACTCTTAACAGAGAAAATTTACTACTCACAGTGAAACATGGTGGAGGAGGAGTGATGATGGGGATGTATGGCAGTTGGTAATTTTGAATTTATTGAGTCGAAGAGACTACTCACCTTGTTTATTCAAAGCAAAATAAAGTGAGAGAAGTTTTAAAACGTCGCGGATATAGTGTTTTTTTACTGATAAATACCTATTTTTTTAGTGAATTAATTTTTTGAATTGAATTATTATTTTTGTTGTTTTTAGAAAGCTTAGAATTGTTTTTGATAAAAATTATATTTAATAAAAAAGTACATGAAGTATATTGTTTATTTTATAAAAAATAATTAATAAAAAACGACACTTTTCTACATTTTTCAATAATATAAAAATATACGCTACATGAGCATAGACTTACTATACTTCGTGTTTGGTAGCCATAGAATAAATAATTGAAAATTGTATCAAAATTGAATGTGTTGACTATTTTATTTGGTACTACCAAATACGTGTTTGATTTATGTTTCGAAACATAATGATTACCGATCCGACTTTCAGTTGGAGATTTTAGTTGGTAATTCGGGTTATTCCAGCGAGTTAAACAACTCAAATCGATAGTTGACTTGGGAAGTAACGGAATTCACCGATTTGTACGTTTCCAATTCTCAAGTAGTTTCACTCTGAATCTTACAATTAAATTTGGCGATCTTAATGTTTTTCGTAGCCAATATAGCACGTTCGGTCTATGTCCAGCAATTGAAAATACATCTCTAGATTGGTCGTTTTGCAACATGACATGCATGTTCGTTGTCAGTTTGACTTTCTTCACGCGTTTCCACAAAACGGACGACTTTAAACATGCACTTAGTCCGTCGTCTGTCGTCGACCGTGGAATCACTGGCAATGTTTGCCGAAATCACCTACCATCAGAATCAGCGCTTCACCAAACCGCCTTTGATTATTTCGTTAATCTAGCATCATTGTGTCTTATGCCTCCAAAGACTACGCCATAGCACACTCATCCCAAATGATTAGTTTGATTTCCTGCAAACTTTGGCCATAACAATGTTCTGAGAAAAATTGCACGTTGCATTTTCAACAAAAGCAATGCGATCAAAAAAGGTATTCCAGTTCACAGGGAGCGTTCGAAAAAAAAATCCTCCAAGGTCCCTCACTCACAACTTTTCTAAGAGTGTCGAACACATTTTTGTGGTATATACCACAGTGGTAAGTTCGTTCTAACAGATTCCCTCTACGCATTACACTCATATGTTTTTTTGGCGTCGCAACACTTGTTTAAATGAGTCGTTCATCGGACGATTGAGAGTTATCATGTTTAGGTCAGATAATACCTTGCTCGATACTCGTTGTTCTGTAATAGTAAGGGTCGTTGTACATACAAAAAAAAGTTGCATCAGTCACCTCCTAGATTTAAAGATTATCTAGAGAAGATTTCGGGAACACTTAAATTTTTTTTTTGTGTTCCCTACATAGCACCCTATTATTTTTTTATCCTGCGTTGTCATTTGGAGTCCGATCGTAACAAAATGTATATCAAGTTGTTAAAGTTTGCGCAAGGGCTATAGGTTATTTTTGGACCCGAGGTCAAATTCCCTGATTAGGATTTTTTTTGAAACGATAGTAATAAATAATTAAACTTTTTCCTTTAAAGTTCTTATTTTTTTCATAAACAAAAATGCTTCAACATTTAAAAATATACACGAAGGTCTACCCACATACACAAAAAAATAGTTCCAGAATCGCACACCTACTAAAGCGGTTCGGACAAGTATGAAGAAATCAAATTTACGAGATTCACACCTATTTTTTTAGCTTTCTAAGGTAGAATTTCAGAATAAAATCACACTGTTTTCCCCATGCACCCTACATTTGACCATAATGCTTCCTTATTTATTATCCGATCTTAACGTATGATATGACGTTGATCATTATTTAACAAGAGCTTTACATCTTCAATTTTTACTAGTGACATTAGTTATCCGAAAACGTTCTCAAAAAGGCTTGTTTCATCCCTAATGTAGATTTGTTCATTTGTAAGATTCTCCGTTGATATGTATTTCCTCAAATCACTAAAACTGCGTCAGATACATAATCGGCCGATGCCTTTTCTTGTCAAACTTGAGTTTGTGCATTCCATCTCTTTTTTTAAAGTTGTGCAACCATCCACGAGAATATTCACATCCTAAACCCGAACTACTATTCATTTTTCAATAGAACAATTTAGCCCTTTCCATTATCATTAAACTGGCAATAGGAGCTACTTTAAAACATTCTTACCGGAACTATTCATCAAATCAACTGTTGGATCTTCTCAACAACTATCCGGACTGCTCCAATTTCAAACAACTAAACACCAAAAAAATGCAGCACAACATGGGTTTTCCCCAATTTCGCTTCATACACATATTAACGTTAGTGTTGCAATACTGGATAATAGAGGCAATCACGGTTAATCAATTAAAATAAAAATAGTTTCCTTTTGTTATTAATCCCGCATAATTGATATTCCCGGGTAATTGAATTACGGATAATGGATGCTCAACTGAATATTAAATTTACCACTATAAGTAAAAACTTCACACGTTGCCTTTGAAGTATTTAGAAGTACTCGTAGATATGTACGAGGGCGGTTCAAAAAGTTCTTAGCGAGATGAAAGAGAATAGTTAGTTTTTCAAAAATATTTTTATTTTTCAATATAATCTCCTAAAACTTCAATACACTTAGTCCACGCTTATCTAGCAATTCTATCCCTTGATTAAAATAGTTTTCCTCAAGGTCTTCAAAATAGTGGTTTACAACTGTAATTGCATCTTCATTCGAGGTAAAACGCTTGCCAGCAAGGAATTTTTTGGATTTGGGAACAGGTAAAAGTCACTGGGAGCTAAATCAGGAGAATAAGGTGGGTGGTCAAGCAACTCGTACTTTAATTCGTTGATGTTAGCCATTGTTAAAACACTCTTGTGCGCTGGTGCGTTGTCTTGATGAAAAATTATTTTTTGTGTTGTAAGCCAGGACGATTTTCTCGAATTTGTACATTTAATTGATCTAAAAGGTTGCAATAGTACTCTGAATTTATTGTTTTATTCTTTTGCAGATAGTCAATCAATAAAATACCTTTAAAGTCCCAAAAAAACCGTTGCCATAACCTTACCAGCCGATTGAATTGTTTTTGCCTTCTTTGGGGCACTTCCTCCAGCTTCAGTCCATTGTTTGGATTGTTCTTTTGTCTCTGGAGTATAGTGGTAGATCCATGTCTCAGCAACAGTTATGAAACGACGCTTAAAATCCATTTTATTTCGCTGAAAACGATCCAACAAGCTTGAGAAATGTACATTCTTATGCGTTTTCCGGCACCCATCTTGCAGAAAGCTTTTTCATCTGTAGTTCTTCATGCAAAATTAAATGGACTCGATCATTTGAGATGCCCATGATATTAGCTATTTCACGCACTTTTATTCGTCGATCATTTAATACTATATCATGCACTTTGGCTACAATTTCTGTTGTTGTTGCTGTTTTTGGACGTCCACTACGTGGTTCATCTTCAATGCTTGTACGACCACGTTTAAATTCAGCAACCCAATTTTTTACTGTTGCATTTGAAGGAGCACTTTCACCTAACACATTCACCATATCATTGTGAATTTCTTGTCCCGATAAACCTTTTTTATATAAATATTTAATGACACCACGCATTTCTAATTTTTCCATTGTAAAAAAATCGCGGATTCGTCTTTTGTGAACACCTGTTTCTATATGAAGGAGTTGCCAGATCGAAACAAAATTTAACATGGAAGTTTCCAAAACACTTAACTTTTTTCTGTTTATACCGCGCTTTTTGTGCTAGGCTAAGAAGTTTCCGAACCGCCCTCGTATGTATGTTCAAAATTAAGAACGCGATTATTCTCTTGACTCTTAATTTTGGAAAATCGAAGTTAAAGCACCAACAACAATTAATGTAATATAGATGTTATCCAGGTTTGCATCTCTTTCTATAACAAATTATCTACGGGGATCTTTGTATTTTACTCTCGCACACGGGTGGGGTATAAGAAGTCGAGAGCGTTATAGCAAATTGTATTCGCGTCAGAATTTTATTAGTTATCATCAAAATGTTTTATTAATTGAGTAATCATAAACGAGGATATATTTAACGTTTGACGTTTTAAAAAAAGTCCTAATCAGGGGGGTAGAAACGAGATAACAAAGGGAACTAATCGAATTTGACCTCGGATCCAAGAATTACATTGGGACGAAGTATCGGCCTTGCCAAAACTTGAACAACGGTATGCCTCTTGTTACGATCGCACTTCAAATGACAACCTACTATTTAGGGTGTATTTATGGATTTTCCCGAAATCGTATCTTGATAATCTTTAAATCTATGGGGTGACTGGTGCAACTTTTTTTTCGACCCACACTAGTGTTGAAACGAGCAAAACATTATTTTTGGGCTTTACTAAAAACCTTGCTGTTCTGAAACTGCTTGATTAATTTGTACAAAATTTGGGTCATATGAAAACTAACACAGCCTATATTATGTAGTTACATTTTATTTTAGTTTGTTTTTTAAAATTTAAATTTTTGTTAATTTTTCCAGTCCTCGATCATTTTTTTAAAATAGTACCAAATTTGCGCAATAATGAAAATGTTGATAAAAATGTGCATCGTGTAACGATCAACGCTTATGCTTTGGTCCTTATTCATACTGAGATATTTTAAAGAAATTGTATAATACTCTACCAAATTAAATTATGGTATGTGGTAAATTGTGCCTTCTACACAGGTAAGACCCCAAATCAGGAAGGACCTTGGAATGAAAGGTATACCAAAACGTGGACAGATATGTTCCACGTTTTTTTTTGTCATATTTGCAACTTGTACTTTGGTGACAAAGATTGATGGGCATTGAAAAATGATTGTGTGGCTACCGATCAACTCCAGTGTTTGGCCCATAACTTCTGCAATTATGGCGGTCCCGAAAATCTAATGACTGTTTTGATTTGGTAAGACTTATGAGTGAATTTGGTAAAAATTAAAAAAAAAATCAAAGACTATAAACGTTTAAAAAAATTAAAATTTTTCAGTTATTGTTAGGCTTGAGGTCATAAGCAAAAAACAGATGTTGGTGCTTTTATAATTTATTTAATTTTAAATAACCCAATATTTCGAACTGACTTCGTCGTTCATCATCAGGGGTAATCACTAAAAACAAAACCGAGAACATAAAATTACAACAATACACAATTTCCTATCACGAATAACATAATTTTTGTTAATAATTACATTTAAATAATTGTTTCACTTCTGTCATGTTGTACTTCTAATATTCAACTAATGTATGTCTTTCCGTCGGTACTTATTAGCAATATTGTATGTGCACATCTATCCGTGTCAGTTTTAAAGTTCATTCTCTTAGATGTAGGAACGTCGTTGATGTAAAGCATCTCCAAAGTGTATCTTCTCTTATAATTCCTCTCTTGTGCTAAAATTTCTACGTCGTTAAAGTTTGGCTTGTGTCCAGTCACAGTACAGTGGTTCGCAAGGGCAGTCTTCTGCTCGATTGGTCTATCAACAGCTTTTAGGTCAGATTTGTGAGAAGAAAGTCTAGTCTTTAGTTTTGTCCCAGTAGTGCCAACATATACCTTTTGGCATACGTTGGACTTGTCACCATCACATTTAATCTTATAAACTAAATTGGACTTTTCTTCACTGTCCACCTTCGATTTTGTCTTACTAAATAATTAGTTAACTGTCCTAAACGTTCGGGGCGCTAATAAAAAATTTTCATTATTATAAACGTCCGATTTGTTGAACCTTTCGGAGAAACCAGGTATGTACGTCATTGCTTTATAAGTTATTAATCTTTTTTCTTTAACTGTTTGGTCATAATTGGTTTTCGTCCGTCTAATTAAGTCCTCTATGGTTTTAATTGGAAAGTCATTTTTCTTTAATACGTTCTTATATTGAAGTTAATGAGTGAATGACGTCAAAAAGTAACATTGACAACACTGTAGTAAAACGTACAAAACGAAATGTCAATAAATATCATTTCCTTCTTCTTGATACTTTGTCAAAGCTAAGCAAACGTGTTTTTCTTTATTGTTGAACTTTGGTCCTGATACAAATATAATTTGAACAGGTTATGGGCCCAGAACACAATAACTGAGGAAGTAAATGTGTCTGGAAAGGTATCAACAAAAATAAATCGATAAAATTGACAATTTATCTTGGGTAATACACATGGCACACCGGAGTACCAGAAGCAAAAATATTTGAGGTTAGATTTCTCTGCAAAAGTTGAATTTGTCAAAAAGCATGGAGTCTATCAAAATCGAGACATTGCAGAATGAGACACAATGGTCAACGTGGAGATTCCAGGTGAAGATCACATTGATAGCAGCGGGTGCGTATGATGTTGTGACAGGTGACGACATAAAGCCGGAGGCCACTACAAATGTAAATGTCGACGCTGAATTAAAGGCCTGGAAAAAGCGTGATGCAACGGCACAACGCATAATAGGAACCACAGTTGGTAATGGGCAAATTACTCACATCGTGAACTGTAATACGGCTAAGGAAATGTGGGACAAGCTTCATTCTGTTTTTGAACGAAAAAATGATATGAGCCTGTTGCTGCTAAACCAAAAATTCTTCACGTTTACAAAAGAAGAGGGCGAAAGCATCATGTCATATTTCTCACGTCTGGAAGATCTGGTCGTACGTTTGTCGGATCTGGGGGAGAAAGTTTCTGATGAAATGGTTGCAACTAAAGTAATTATGTCTTTGCCACCGGAATACAGTTCTTTTAGTAGTGCGTGGGAGTCGGTCAACAAAGCTGAACGTACACTTGAAAATTTGCGTGCGAGATTAACTATTGAAGAGGATCGTATGGCGGCTAGAGGAGTAGTTGAGACAGCAGAGGCACTTATGGCAAAAAAGTCAAATAACATCGAAAATAAACAAAACAAAAAGACAACGAGGAAATATAATAAAAAGGACAAGTCTAAGTCAAAGTGTTTTTCATGTGGTAATATGGGACACTGGAGCCGTGAATGTCCAAGGAAGTCTTCAGATGAGCAGGCGTTTATTTGTGATGTGTTAGATACATCAAAAACCGATAAATGGCTGCTGGACTCGGGTGCGAGTCACCATATGACAAATAACAGGGATTGGTTCAGCGACTACCAGGAAGAGGTCAGAGAAATTAAGATCGCGAAAGGGGCGATGAAAGGTGCTGGAAAAGGGACAATTCCTATTCGTTATTTCAACGGCAGACAGTGGGATGATGGAAAGTTGCTTGATGTCGTTTTTGTTCCAGAATTGGTCAACAATTTGTTTTCGCAGAATCACGCACTTGATCAAGGTCTCAAAATCGAAGCAACGAGTACACACTGTAAATTTGTGTCGAATACTGGAAGTACAGTTTTAGTGGGAGTTCGCCGTGGACCAATGACAGTGATGCAAATTAATGCCAGAAAAAGAAAAGATGTTGCGATGTCTGCAAATGCCGATATAAGTGAAAATCGACTTCGCGTATGGCACGAGAAACTTGGACACCAAAATTTGGCTCATGTAAGAAATTTTCTGAAGGCTAATATGATAAAATTCAAGCATGAGCAATACACTTGTAAAGCATGTTTGTATGGAAAACATCATAGGAGCACATTTCCAAATCGAGAAGAAAAATCTGTCAAATGTGGACAAATTATACATGCGGACGTATGTGGACCAATGCAGGTAATATCTTATGGAGGATCGCGGTATTTTCTTTTGTTTAAAGACGACTATTCTCATTTCCGCGTAATTTACTGCATTCAACGAAAGTCGGATGTTTTTGAGAAGATTAAGACGTTTGTTAAATTGACTGAAAATGCGTATGGTCACAAAATGTGTATTCTACGGACAGACAACGGAACTGAGTTCTTAAATGAGGATGTCAAAAAGTTTTTGGAAAGGGAAGGCATTCGACATCAACGCACTGTACCCTATACACCCGAGCAAAACGGAACAGCTGAGCGAGAAATGAGAACAATTGTGGAGTCGGCTCGCACAATGATATATGCTAAACAATTGGATTTACGTTTTTGGGCAGAGGCAGTAAATGTGGCCGTGTTTGTGCTAAATCGAAGTGGAAAAAGCAGCGTAGTTGGAAAAACGCCTTTTGAATTGTGGGTAGGTAAAAAGGCAAGAATAGATCACCTCCAACCTTTTGGCACAACGGTATACGTGCATGTACCTAAAGAGCGGCGACAGAAATTCGATTCAAAGGCGGAAAAATGTATGTTTGTTGGTTATGATGAGAACGTTAAAGGATTCAGGGTGTGGAATCCGTCGACCGGTAAAATTCAAATAGCACGTGATGTCAAGTTTATTAACGAATTCTCCAACACCGTCGAAATTAAATCAAACTTAATCACTGGGGAATATGAAAAAGCAGAAGCAGCGCCGATATCATTTAAAGAAAACGTACAGCGAAACAACGATGATATTTTTGAAGACGCTGAAAGTTCACCATCGTCTAAAGAGAACAATCCAAAAATTACCAGTGGATGGTGCGGCGTAGATAACAAAAACATTGTCGACAACCGGTTGAGAAATCATCAAAATCGAACGTGTTCTTCGGAATTGACAGTTTCCATGATGAGCATTGACGAAGGGCCAAGATCGTATGAAGAGGCTATTACATCAAACGACAGCGATAAGTGGATCAATGCAATGGCCGATGAAATCAATTCACTTGAACGAAATGAAACTTGGAAATTGGTAGAATCCCCAAATTCACAAAAGGTGATCGACAACAAATGGGTTTTTAAAATTAAAAGGAAAGCGAATGGAAATATAGACCGATTCAAGGCAAGATTGGTGGTACGTGGATTTACGCAGGAGTATGGAATCGACTATCAGGAGACTTTTAGCCCCGTGGTAAAATTTAGTTCCATTCGCACGATTTTGTCTATTGCGGCAAAAGAAGGTTTAATTTTGAAGCAGTTCGATGTAAAAACCGCATTTTTATACGGCGATCTTGAGGAAGATGTCTTTATGAAACAACCAGCAGGATTTGACGACGGTAGCGGGCGTGTATGTAAATTTGGGAAGAGCTTGTACGGCTTAAAACAAGCATC
The DNA here is from genome assembly GCA_963513945.1 of Hydrotaea diabolus. Classification (NCBI taxonomy): domain Eukaryota; kingdom Metazoa; phylum Arthropoda; class Insecta; order Diptera; family Muscidae; genus Hydrotaea; species Hydrotaea diabolus. The sequence goes on along the minus strand of OY740717.1, from coordinate 92,202,864 downwards.
ACGTTGTTGGAACAAGAAATTTACAGCATTTATTAACAAATTTAATTTTGTGGCATGCAGCGCTGATCCATGTGTTTTTGTTTGCGGAAAAGATAACTTGAAAATTATTTTGGCAATATATGTCGATGATGGGCTGATAGCAGCATTAACTGAAGCAAATATAAATCCGCTTATTGATTTTCTTCGAATGGAGTTGGAAATAAAATTATTCAATGCAGAGTACTTTCTGGGACTTGAGCTAGAAAAGTTGGAATCAGGCTCAATATTATTGCACCAAACATGTTACGCCAAAAGAGTACTAGATCGTTTCAATATGAGTGAATGTTGTGGTGTGTCAACGCCAGTTGACAGTAATCAAATATTGGATGATTCACCTGACTCAGAGACAACTATATTACCATACCGAGAAGCAGTGGGGAGCCTCATGTATTTGGCTACGCGTCCAGACATTAGCTATGCTGTTGGTATGGTAAGCCGTTTTTTGGAAAAGCCGACTCATGCTCATGTAACCGCAGTAAAACGAATATTAAAGTACATTAAGGCTACATACAACTATGGAATGCGTTTTAATCCAAGTAAGTCAATGAAGCTTGAAGGTTACAGTGATGCAGACTATGCCGGTGATAGGCAGACACGTAGATCTACGTCTGGCCATGTATTCTTGTTCGGTGAAAATGTCATCAGTTGGAGTTCAGAGCGGCAAAGGTGCGTTGCGTTATCGACAACGGAATCTGAATATATGGCAGCGTTTAATGCCGTTAAGGAACTTTTTTGGCTACAAAACCTAATAATGGATTTGACTGGTGAGAATGTTAAGACAACTTTTTCAATGGATAATCAGAGTGCGATTAGACTGATTAAAAACCCAGAATTTCATAAACGCACCAAGCATATCGATGTTCGCTACCATTTTATTCGTGAAAAATTCGCGGAACGGCGATTTAATCTAGAGTTTGTTCCTAGTGAAGAGCAGATTGCAGATGTATTGACGAAAGGACTTCCGAATGGTCGATTCAACATTTTACGAAGTCTTTTTAATATCGTAGAAAATAAGTAGTGTATACAATTTTTGGGGTCATTCCTCAGTAGTGGGAGTATTGAAGTTACTGAGTGAATGACGTCAAAAAGTAACATTGACAACACTGTAGTAAAACGTACAAAACGAAATGTCAATAAATATCATTTCCTTCTTCTTGATACTTTGTCAAAGCTAAGCAAACGTGTTTTTCTTTATTGTTGAACTTTGGTCCTGATACAAATATAATTTGAACATCTTAATCCGTCTTATATTGAAAACTCTGTTAATAAAGTTTGACGCTGTATTAATTATAATTCGTCGGGGATGTTTCGAGTGAAAGTTTATTAATCGTCGCGAAGATGTTGGTTTTTGATACCAATCAAATTTTAACAAATTGCCTTGTCGGTGAATTATAGTCAAGATAAGGAAGTTTTTGGTCACATTCTTTCTCCATTGTGAATTGTATTTGTCTATTGAATGAATTAAGTATTTGAAGAGTGTTGTCAATTTCACATTTCTTTAAAATCACAAATTGAAACGTTCAGTAACTCTTCCATTATAATGTCGGCTATAACCGGCGATGCCGGTGAACCCATTGGCATCCCTTTCTTCTGTTCGAAAATTCTATCTATATATTTGAAATATCTAGTGTCCTTTATACAAAAAGTCAGTAATTCAATAAACAAGTCTTTTGGGATTCTGGTGAATTCTTCAATATTAGTCCATTTTTCCTCTATAGTATTAATAGCTAGATTTACTGGTATGCTAGGGAATAAGGATACCACGTCAAATGAAATTAAAGTTTCGTCATCGTCAATATGTGTGTCATTAATCCTAGATTTAAAGTCCCCTGCGTCCTTTACATTATATGGTGATTCTCTTGTCATGTTCTTTTAACTATTTATTAGGTATTTACTAAGTCCATACGCCGGTGAGTTTATGGAGGAACAAATCGGTCGTAGTGGTGTACCCTCTTTATGGATTTTGGGAAGTCCGTAGATTCTGGGCGCTGTTGCTAACCGATTGGTTAATTTATATTTCTTATCAGCGTGCTTCACCAAATGACGTTTGCATTTTTCAATCCTATTTTTTTTTAAATAAATGTCCGGTACGTCGTCTTTTTTAATGATTCGACTCATGGACTTTTGCGTGATATTCATCTCACGGGCCATGATTTTCTGTTTTCGGAGCGGATTTCTCTGAATTCTTGATTTAACGGCTTTGAAGACATGCGGTGTTCGAACAGAGCGTGGGCGGGCAGACCGGTGGCGGGCTTTTACATTTCGTCTCCTCAAACAGTTTAATGCATCGGTAGACGAACATGCGGCTAATTCCTAGTGGCCGGAGCGTTTTGAAAATATCGTTTTTTTTTCATTTCACACTAGAAAAGAGCTATTACAGCGATACGGTTCTCATTGTCTGACCACACCCTGGTGAAAGTTAAAACAATTTTAAAATCCCGTTACAGACTAACGCTATTGAGGTTAGCTATCAAAACCCATATGACATTTACGGGGTATGTTCAGTTCTACAATTGAAATGTTTAACAGTATTTATGTCCCAACTAAGTATATATCGTACAAAAGCTACTTCCACCCTACGAAATTTAGTTGACGTAATTGCTGATACCAATTCTAGTCTTTAATTTATCAGCGTCATTAAAGTTGTAGTGGCACTTGTAGATTTTTTTTTGTCTCATTAGGCAAAACATCAACGCATGCACAGGCCTTTTATTTAACGTATGCGTAGATGCATGCAATCTCTTTCAAAATTGCTTTAGTATGTAACTTGTAACGTAGTTTGTCGTGGCACAAAGGATGTGTTTCCGACTGCGATCTGGGGAATCCAGGTTCGAATCCCAGCGAGGCTAAACTTTTTTTTTAGTTTTTTTATATTTTTTTTGTTTTCTTTTATTTTCGTTGTTTGTATATTTGTTGAAAGTGAATTAGGAGTGCTGTTTCTTTGTCGCTTTGATATTCTTACGTAAGTGTGGGTAACAACATACATACATACGATACAAGGAGACATATTTGCTTTGGAAAATAATTGATGTATTGGTACTTTGCGCTTTAGTTAGTGGAAGTTTTCGGAGATACCATAGGTTTTATAAGGGGTTTGATCAGTAGCCATCTTTCATTGCGCAACAAGTTTCCTTTACCGAGGTGTCACTCAGTGCTGTCTTCAAAAGCCATAAGGCCAGTGTTTTTATAAGTGAACATTTTAATTTTTTTTCCAAACTGAAGTAGGTAAGCAAAAGGATCCTGATTTTCTCAACATGGCTTTCGAATAAAGCCCTTAATTTTTTTATTAGGTGTCCTGAGACAAAGAAAATAAAAGGAATCGCATTAAACCTGGGAACTTCACAAGAAAAGCCAGCTCAGGTGTTCATTTATTTGAACTCCGAGTACTGTGTGGTTTTCTTTGTTTTTATTTGCAAATCATTTGGTTCTTTTGCATCTCTTGTTCAGAGACTTTGAACCTGGATTTGAGGATCCACATACATATGTATATACAACACCTTTCGCATAAGATAATATTCCGCCCGAGAGTAGAATCAATTTGGAGATATCTCTTTTTGTTGCTGTTAGTAGCAAGTGGTAAGTTTGGTCAAAGATGACTCTTTTATCAGCTATTTACTAACGGTACCCCCGTCTTCTATAGCTTTAAAACGCAGTACCTCAACATAATTGTATTCAGCCATTGAAGAGGCCTATATTTCTACACTGCCGTTTTTCTCAGTGGTTCAGTCAATAATTGTTCGCCGTGTTTATCGCTCCGCAGTAAAGTATAAAGGAAGAAGTGATTTCCGTGTGAATTTGGAAAAAGGGGAAAAAACCCTGTAAAGTGGAAAAAAATAGTTACCGACACAATACAAAGAAGAAAAATCAATCGGAAAAGATTTTTTTTTAGAAAAATTAGTCATAAGCTTAAAAGAAAAGAAATATCAAAAAAAAAAAAAAATATGTAATTCTAATCCTAAATTTCCTTAAATCTATCCTAAAATTAATCATATTTATGTTGTAAACGGAAAAGTCGTGTGTGTCATATTATGTTTTAAGTCAGATTATTACGGTTCGGGACATTTAAATAATAATTAAGAATTAGAAAAAGTGAAGTTTCAGTACTGGCATTAGAAATATGCCATATAATACATCATCATTTTGGGGTTGATCGTTGATATTCTTCCCCCCCCCCCTTCGTCATTCACCTGAAAGGCCTTTCATCGAGGGATCCGTATGACAAGTAAGTTTTTTATTTTTCTTTTATTCTTTAACATTTTGCTTGCTGAGTAACATTAGTTCATGGAGAGACCCTTTTCTTCTCTCTGAGCATGATATAGCAACTTGCATGCAAACGTTTGTATGTATGCACATTGTTCATTGTTCGCCTAAAGAGTTTGGGGTTTAATGTCTTAAATATTCTTGTTCCGAAATAACTCTGTAAAACAGGTTTTCTTATGATCAATCAAAGAGAGCACATGTAAAGCAGATTACAATGTAACTTAACATTGGACTGTAACAGAACGTCATAGTTTGAGAATCACAAATGTAATTACAGTTTTGAATATTTGATTGATCATGATAAGACTTCGTTTTGTTTATACAGCATCTTGTGTTAATTTTTTTTATTTACAAAAAAAGACTTCTCCATGAACAAATTTTGGTTCTCGTTTTTATTCTTTTTTTTCTGCGCTCATAAAACGGGAAAAAAATAATTGAAATTATAAAAATATTATTTTAAGTGCTCCGGACCGTGTACAGTAATATCCATTTTCTTTGGGTCATTTATATAACAATTTATTGGTTGTTGTTCATTATTTAACGCAAATGCACACGACAAGTTATGTTCCATTCCGTTTATTTATTTTTATTTTTTATTTTGAGTTAAGTCATTTTGACAAATTAGCATAATTCCACTAAGGAATATTTTTTTTAAGTAATTTTATTTAATTTCTTTCTTCTTCTTTTGGCCTTATGAAAGCTAACCATATTCCGGTTTAGTTCAATGTTTGAATTACCGTATCTAAGCCAATTTTTGTTAATTAATACTTTGATATATTTTCATGAAGATTTGAATATATCTGTTTTATTTCCGTTAGAATGAATTTTTTCTTTATTAATAAATCAAAAATGATTTGCGTTTAAAACCCTGAAATTTCCTGTTTGATTCCAAACCTTTAGACACCTGGTGAGGAGAAATATGGGATCTCGAAAATGTATTTTTTTTCTGGTCTTATCGTTTTTGTTTCGTGATCAGGTTGGGTGGGCAAATTAGCATGACACAATAACATCTTGTGTTATCACCAATCCCTAATAATAGAATTCTGATGTAGTCCTTTCTGTTCTTCTTCCTTTTTCTACCATTTCAAGCACGCAAAACTAAATTGTAGCAATGACTACGTTAGCATTTGAGTTTGAACCCCCCCATCCGACGAGCAATAAGGCTGGAGACCATGCGTGCTTAGCTCATGATGTGCTAACAAAACCATTGACATGTCCTTTTGATCCTTGTATGCTACAGTTATATGGCGCCCAACGTGGGGCCCGACACAAACAGATGATCTAATTAATTCAATCATTATGTTGTTATATAAGATAACATAATTTACATTGTGCGGCTCCTTATTAATTCAACACTTTCTTTTTATAACTATTCTCAATTTTTTTCCCTATTCATATCTTGCTTCCGATGAATTCTTTTATTTGGTGGATTTTGCTATTGGTAAAAATTTTCATGTTTCCGATAGTAACCCTTAATAAGAGTTTTCCTCATTCGTCTTATCGCAAACCTTTTCATATGTTCTGAGCATTTTCTGGAACTTAGACTTTGGATAATTACGCTAAATCTAACCGTTGTGTGAGGAATGCTGATTAGGTTTACTCTGATACTGTAGCTGGAAAATAGATGGCACGGTTCTGTCATCTATCCAATACAGTAAATCCTTTTCTATCACTTCAGCTTCCGCTTTCTAGTCTATCATTTATACTCATCTACTTCTATCTGATTAGGGGTTGTATTTCACTCACTAGGTTGTATTTGGGAATAATTGGAATCAAACAGGGATAAAATTATTAATTCTAATATAATTTTTTTTTTTGTTTAAAACTTTTATTATATACATAAAAAAAGACAATTTTTATTTGTTTTAACTAGATTTTTTTTTTTAACTTTCATAAATATAAAAACTCAGCATTTGATAGGTGCAGACAGTTAACAGTTCTTGAGTTTCTCTTCACTTAACAAAGAGAATTTCTTTTTCCGTTTAAATTTGGTATATTGCGTATACGCACCATACCACTTGAAAATTGTTGGTTGTTCGAGTATTTCAACGAAAACACACATATAAATGTTATCGCACGACTACACACGCATATGAAAAAGGTATTTCCGGCTGTAATTGTGTTGTGTTGGTAACATTTTCTGTTTGTAATACACATCTACATACAAACAGGCTAAAATCTTATTTTTTTTCTCTTGGGTTTCTCTTCTTCTTGCGTGGACATAAATTGCACCAAAATTAAAGTTTTGTCTTGGTTATCTTTGTGGTTGTTAGTTTTTTGAAGTTTTCTGGAAAAAAAAGTAATCATGTCGCAAGCGCACATTGGTGATATTCTAGAGGGCGTGGCCGAGGGCACTAGTGCCAATTGCGAGGGTTGCAATAACATCGTTAGTTCAGCTACTCAATTGCACCAGACTGTTTGTGGACATATTTTTCACAAGACTTGTTTGGTTAAATTTTTGAAGACGAGACCTTACTGTCCAGTTTGTAATGCTAGGATCGGAAATGAGGGACCTTCTCCAATGGGTACAAGATCTCAGAGCAGGGCTCGTGATCGGGATCGTGTTCGAGATCATGCCCAAAATAACGAACAGACCAATACATCATTTATTTCTACCGCTGAAAACAACTCTACTGATCCAACTGGAGTGGCTGCTATGGACTCGAATCAAAATGATTCAATGAGAGATTTTATAACGTCAGTTATCTCCGGACAACAGACGCAGTTGTTTGCCAACTTAAGCAATCAGATTGCTGCGATGGTAGAGAAATCAGTTGAAGCCAGCTTAGCTAGATTGAACATAGGAGCATCTAACTCGACCAATCAAGCCAACGCCATTAACCGAACTTCTCCTCATATGCAGACCCTTCCTGCTGTGGAACAACAAACATTTCACCAACTTTTAGGTATTACCCCCAATAATAACAGCGGAAGTGTGAATGTTCAGAGGCATTCAGATGCATTTGCGGCTACTTCCGGGTTAAACCATTCCATGTCAGGATCTTCCCCTTTGTCTGATTTGAGTGTCCGTCCTGATAAGGTTTTGCAAATTATGGCCAATTGGAAGATAAAGTTCACTGGTGGTCCTAATAGCTTATCCGTGGAGAAGTTTATTTACCGTATTGAAGCGTTAACCAACCAAACTTTGCAAGGGAACTTTGCTCTGCTTTGCCACAATGCTGGTTCTTTGTTCGAAGGAAAAGCTGCTGATTGGTTTTGGCGATATCACAAGTCTGCTACAAATATCTCGTGGCCGCATATGTGTCAAGCATTGAGGCAGCAGTACAAGGACTCCCGCACCGACGTTGATTATAGAGAGATGATAAGGGAGAGAAAGCAGAGGACTAATGAAAGCTTCGATAGTTTTTACGAAGCTATTGTGGATCTCACAGATAGATTAGATGAGCCATTGTCTGATATTACCTTGGTAGAGATATTGCGTAGAAATCTCTTACCCGAGATACAGCACGAAATCCTTAATTTGCAAATCGTTTCTGTACAACAACTTCGCGATACATGCCGACGTAGAGAGTTCTTTTTACAAGATGTTCGAAGGAAACATGGATTTAGTTCTTTTAAACATGGATCGGTGGTGAAAAAGATTTCTGAAATAGATCAGGAGTGCAGTGAGGACGTTGTGGTTGAGTCTGATGAAAGCGCCGGTATTGATGCGATAGCTTTGACATGTTGGAATTGCCGTGAAGTTGGTCATCGTTATCACGACTGTTTGGCTGACAGAACCGTTTTTTGTTTTGGTTGTGGGCTACCAGACGTTTACAAACCGAATTGTGTAAACTGTTCAAAAAACGGTCGCACGGGTGCACACAAGGGTGCATCCAGAAATCCAAGGAACAACAGAACGCTGGATCCCGAAACTATATAAATATTTTGAAAAAGCCAAATACAATCGTTTCTGGTTCTACCGGAAACACTTTAAAATTACCCGGAAATGACACAATTAATGAACAGCACGTAGAACAAGAAATTCCTGACACGAGTAAGATTCATTATTCTTTCAAACCACTTCATGTTCGAATGCAAGAGTATTGGAAAGCCAGGAAACGTATTTTTGATTCTCCTTTTAATCCTACCCGGTCTTCTTTGAGGATGCGCGCATTTTGGCAAAAAGTTAGGGGTTTTAGGAGGAAATTCATCTACTCAGTTTTAAACAAACCTGATGATGTAAGACCTTATGCTGAGGTAACTCTCTTTGGCAAAAAGTTATTGGGTCTTTTGGATACTGGAGCGTCACTCAGCTGCATTGGTGGGAAAGTAGCCGAGGACTATTTAGCCTCTGGTTCGCCTTATAAAAAACTAAATTCTTCAGTAAAAACTGCAGATGGAAGTAGCCAGTGCATAGTGGGTTTCATCGAGACGTCCATTACATTTAGGGATATCGAGAAGAGCATAACCATTTTTATAGTCCCTAGCCTACAGAAGGATTTGTTTTTAGGCATAGATTTTTGGGAGCTTTTTGAATTACTGCCGGCAAGTCTGGGTTCTGTTAGTACTCTGGGTTTTTATTCTATGATAGAGGAGGTATCAGACCAAATGGAGTTAACCCCTATTCAGCGACAGCGATTGCATCAGGCAATTAGCACCTTTCCATCTTTTGCGAAGGAGGGTCTGGGAAAGACGTCTGTTTTGAGCCACGTTATTGATGTTGGCAACGCGAAACCCATAAAACAGCGTCATTTTCCGGTATCCCCTGCGGTAGAAAAACTAATATACGCTGAGTTGGATAGGATGTTGGCTTTGGGTGTGATAGAGGAGTCTAACAGCGCTTGGTCCTCGCCGGTGGTTCTTCATCGAAAGCCAAATAAGAATCGTCTCTGTCTGGATAGCCGAAAATTAAATTTTGTGACTATAGGTGATGCATACCCTTTGCCACAGATTGATGGAATCCTCAGTAGACTGCCGAAGGCAGAGTTTATAACAAGTTTGGACCTTAAAGATGCTTTTTGGCAGATTCCTCTAGATAGCAAATCTAAGGATATGACGGCATTTACAGTCCCCGGTAGGCCTTTATATCATTATAATGTAATGCCTTTCGGGTTATGTAATGCCCCCCAAACCATGTCCCGTTTGATGGATAAGGTTGTACCGCCTGCCCTAAGATCCGAAGTTTTTGTTTATCTGGATGATCTGCTAATTATTTCGGAATCGTTCGAAAAGCATCATGAGGTCTTACGGACAATTGCTCAACGACTACGCGACGCAGGGTTGACGATCAACGTTGAAAAGAGTAAGTTTTGTGTCCGTGAAGTAAAATACCTTGGACATTTGGTTGGTAACGGGGTTATTCGCACAGATCCGGAAAAGCTGTCCGCCATCACTGACTTCCCAGTTCCGCGATCTGTAAAACAACTTAGACGATTTCTGGGAATGACAGGCTGGTACCGGAAGTTTATTCGAAATTACGCTTCAGTTACTACGCCTTTAACAGATTTGCTACAAGGCAAAAGAAAATTTGTATGGACAGAACAGGCTCAAGAAGCTTTTGAAAAATTAAAGACCTATATGAGTACCGCGCCAGTCTTACATAGCCCTGATTTTTCGCAACCGTTTTATATACATTGCGATGCTAGTAAGACTGGAATAGGAAGTGTATTGGTACAAAAGAATGCGGAGGGTGATGAAGTTCCTATCGCCTTTATGTCAAAGAAACTAAACCAAGCCCAACGCAACTATTCAGTTACCGAACAAGAGTGCTTAGCAGCTTTGTTAGGCATAAACAAATTCAGAGCATATGTTGAGGGACAGGAGTTCACGGTCATAACTGACCATGCATCTTTAAAATGGCTCATGTCCCAAACAGATCTTAGTACGCGGTTAGCTCGATGGGCTTTAAAGCTACAGGCCTACAGATTTAACATTCAACACAGGCGTGGTAGCTTGAACGTGGTACCGGATACTCTATCCAGGACTAATACTGACGACTTGTCCGAATTAACCTTAGATGTGAATAGTCTGTCTGATTTCGTCAATGACAGTGGGGTCTTCGTGGATTTGACTTCCACACATTTTCAATCGGACGAGTACAAACGACTTATCGACAAAATAAAGGAAAACATTGCCAAATTGCCAGACTTGAAGATAGTGGACGGATACTTATATAGACGGACCGAGCATGCTACTGGGGATCGCCTTCATGACGATCTGGTGTATAAACTGTGGATTCCAACTGCAATGATTCCTGAAGTCTTGAAAAAGGCTCACGATAGTCCACTTTCCGCGCACGGAGGCATCAACAAGACCCTGGAGAGAATCCGCAGGTACTACTACTGGCCAAATTTAGTTTCTGATGTCAGGCAATATGTGAATGGTTGTGAAACCTGCAAATCATCCAAGTACCCAAACCAAGTACTTAGGCCTCATATGGGGAAAATGGCGGAGACATCCAGATTCTTTCAACGATTATACATTGACTTCCTTGGGCCTTACCCCAGATCAAAGTCTGGTCATATTGGAATATTTATAGCTTTGGATCATTATTCAAAATTTCCATTTTTGAAGTCGGTCAAGAAGTTCTCATCGGACGTGATTGTAAATTATTTGGAATCTGACTTGTTCCATATGTTTGGCGTGCCAGAAACTATAGTCTCGGACAATGGGTCTCAATTTAAGTCAAATCAATTTAATGACTTTCTAAAACGATATGGTGTAAACCACATATACACTGCTGTACATGCGCCGCAAGCTAATGCGTCTGAAAGGGTTAACAGATCAGTGTTGTCAGCAATTAAGTCTTATGTGGACCCGAACCAGAAGAACTGGGATTCATTCCTTAGCAGTATAGCCTGTGCTTTGAGATCCGCTGTTCATTCGTCGATCGGGACTTCGCCCTATTACTTAACTTTCGGTCAGCATATGATAACAAACGGATCGACATACGCCTTACTTAGAAATTTAGAGATGCTGGAAGACCGATTGGTACAGTTTGATAAGGAGGATTCTAGGCAGATAATAGGTAGGAGGGCGGCTGATGTGAAACGCAAGCAATTCGAAAGAAATGAAAGGAGTTACAACCTGAGAGCCAGAGAGATTTCCTATGATGTTGGTCAAGAGGTTTTCAGGCGGAACTTTAAGCAGAGTAATTTCGAACAGGGCTTTAATGCCAAGTTAGCTCCAACTTTTGTTAAAGCGCGCATTCTCCGCAAGCTTGGTAATTGTTACTATGAGCTTGAAGACATGAGGGGTAGTAAATTAGGTACATATCACGCCAAGGATATCAGACAATGATCATCTACAAGTGGCATCAGTTTTCTGGTTTTTGCAATCCCCGAAATCTGATCTTTGCGGGGGGTATTTGTAGTGGCACTTGTAGATTTTTTTTGTCTCATTAGACAAAACATCAACGCATGCACAGGCCTTTTATTTAACGTATGCGTAGATGCATGCAATCTCTTTCAAAATTGCTTTAGTATGTAACTTGTAACGTAGTTTGTCGTGGCACAAAGGATGTGTTTCCGACTGCGATCTGGGGAATCCAGGTTCGAATCCCAGCGAGGCTAAACTTTTTTTTTAGTTTTTTTATATTTTTTTTGTTTTCTTTTATTTTCGTTGTTTGTATATTTGTTGAAAGTGAATTAGGAGTGCTGTTTCTTTGTCGCTTTGATATTCTTACGTAAGTGTGGGTAACAACATACATACATACGATACAAGGAGACATATTTGCTTTGGAAAATAATTGATGTATTGGTACTTTGCGCTTTAGTTAGTGGAAGTTTTCGGAGATACCATAGGTTTTATAAGGGGTTTGATCAGTAGCCATCTTTCATTGCGCAACAAGTTTCCTTTACCGAGGTGTCACTCAGTGCTGTCTTCAAAAGCCATAAGGCCAGTGTTTTTATAAGTGAACATTTTAATTTTTTTTCCAAACTGAAGTAGGTAAGCAAAAGGATCCTGATTTTCTCAACATGGCTTTCGAATAAAGCCCTTAATTTTTTATTAGGTGTCCTGAGACAAAGAAAATAAAAGGAATCGCATTAAACCTGGGAACTTCACAAGAAAAGCCAGCTCAGGTGTTCATTTATTTGAACTCCGAGTACTGTGTGGTTTTCTTTGTTTTTATTTGCAAATCATTTGGTTCTTTTGCATCTCTTGTTCAGAGACTTTGAACCTGGATTTGAGGATCCACATACATATGTATATACAACACCTTTCGCATAAGATAATATTCCGCCCGAGAGTATAATCAATTTGGAGATATCTCTTTTTGTTGCTGTTAGTAGCAAGTGGTAAGTTTGGTCAAAGATGACTCTTTTATCAGCTATTTACTAACGGTACCCCCGTCTTCTATAGCTTTAAAACGCAGTACCTCAACATAATTGTATTCAGCCATTGAAGAGGCCTATATTTCTACACTGCCGTTTTTCTCAGTGGTTCAGTCAATAATTGTTCGCCGTGTTTATCGCTCCGCAGTAAAGTATAAAGGAAGAAGTGATTTCCGTGTGAATTTGGAAAAAGGGGAAAAAACCCTGTAAAGTGGAAAAAAATAGTTACCGACACAATACAAAGAAGAAAAATCAATCGGAAAAGATTTTTTTTTAGAAAAATTAGTCATAAGCTTAAAAGAAAAGAAATATCAAAAAAAAAAAATATGTAATTCTAATCCTAAATTTCCTTAAATCTATCCTAAAATTAATCATATTTATGTTGTAAACGGAAAAGTCGTGTGTGTCATATTATGTTTTAAGTCAGATTATTACGGTTCGGGACATTTAAATAATAATTAAGAATTAGAAAAAGTGAAGTTTCAGTACTGGCATTAGAAATATGCCATATAATACATCATCATTTTGGGGTTGATCGTTGATATTCTTCCCCCCCCCCCTTCGTCATTCACCTACACATGAAAGGCCTTTCATCGAGGGATCCGTATGACAAGTAAGTTTTTTATTTTTCTTTTATTCTTTAACATTTTGCTTGCTGAGTAACATTAGTTCATGAAGAGACCCTTTTCTTCTCTCTGAGCATGATATAGCAACTTGCATGCAAACGTTTGTATGTATGCACATTGTTCATTGTTCGCCTAAAGAGTTTGGGGTTTAATGTCTTAAATATTCTTGTTCCGAAATAACTCTGTAAAACAGGTTTTCTTATGATCAATCAAAGAGAGCACATGTAAAGCAGATTACAATGTAACTTAACATTGGACTGTAACAGAACGTCATAGTTTGAGAATCACAAATGTAATTACAGTTTTGAATATTTGATTGATCATGATAAGACTTCGTTTTGTTTATACAGCATCTTGTGTTAATTTTTTTTATTTACAAAAAAAGACTTCTCCATGAACAAATTTTGGTTCTCGTTTTTATTCTTTTTTTTCTGCGCTCATAAAACGGGAAAAAAATAATTGAAATTATAAAAATATTATTTTAAGTGCTCCGGACCGTGTACAGTAATATCCATTTTCTTTCGGTCATTTATATAACAATTTATTGGTTGTTGTTCATTATTTAACGCAAATGCACACGACAAGTTATGTTCCATTCCGTTTATTTATTTTTATTTTTTATTTTGAGTTGTCATTTTGACAAATTAGCATAATTCCACTAAGGAATATTTTTTTTAAGTAATTTTATTTAATTTCTTTCTTCTTCTTTTGGCCTTATGAAAGCTAACCATATTCCGGTTTAGTTCAATGTTTGAATTACCGTATCTAAGCCAATTTTTGTTAATTAATACTTTGATATATTTTCATGAAGATTTGAATATATCTGTTTTATTTCCGTTAGAATGAATTTTTTCTTTATTAATAAATCAAAAATGATTTGCGTTTAAAACCCTGAAATTTCCTGTTTGATTCCAAACCTTTAGACACCTGGTGAGGAGAAATATGGGATCTCGAAAATGTATTTTTTTTCTGGTCTTATCGTTTTTGTTTCGTGATCAGGTTGGGTGGGCAAATTAGCATGACACAATAACATCTTGTGTTATCACCAATCCCTAATAATAGAATTCTGATGTAGTCCTTTCTGTTCTTCTTCCTTTTTCTACCATTTCAAGCACGCAAAACTAAATTGTAGCAATGACTACGTTAGCATTTGAGTTTGAACCCCCCCATCCGGCGAGCAATAAGGCTGGAGACCATGCGTGCTTAGCTCATGATGTGCTAACAAAACCATTGACATGTCCTTTTGATCCTTGTATGCTACAAAGTAGAATGTGCGACTTTCTTTCTGACACATATTAGTAGTGGAAAAAATCAAGCCTACAATCAAGAATGACTTATACACATTTCATTTCCTCTACAATTTTGACTGGAGTATCGTTCGCGTAGATGTTTTAAGTCAGGAGGACCACTGCGATGTGAACCAAAAAGCATAGCCTTTGTTTTATTATTATAAATACACAGGTAGTTACAATCTAACGACATTTTTATATGCCGAGACCCAAACGGAAAAATTACTCTATACCATCAACTCCAACTGGATTGGATTAAATGCGATTCATAGCCTAAAAATATAATATTCAAAAATGTAATCAAATTAAAATGAGTCATTTTAATCAGCTGTAAAAATCAAATTTAATAGATTTATTTCTTCCGTCATATCAGACATTCTACCACAATTTTTTTTTATTAATTTTATTACCATCTACATCGTAAGTATGAGTATCCCCAAAGCAACCGCATTTACTGGGCGCTTTCGATACCTAAGAGGAGTCCATGTTTCTAAAACTTCTTCGCATAACCAATTAAGCTTTGTTCCTATTTACACAATAAATACGCCAATTATCATCAGTAGGATAATTCTGATATTCTTTATAATATAACGCGTAAAATAGAAAGGGACCTAAGGGTAAACACCAGTTTTGTTCAGGAGAGCCATTTTAAAGATTTAAATACGTGTATCTTTGATGTACCATCACTTTCATAAAACGAGCATATCTCTGGGAGGGAACACTTTTGGGACATTGGGATCGATCTCATTCGATGATGTTGTTTTTTTACCCTTAGGTCCCTTTCTCTATGCGCTGTCACATATGCAATGATGTATATGCTTGATAGCAAAACTTCTCTCGAATGCAGCCAAGTATCCTTCTTCAGCGAAATTCTACCATCAATGGAAAAAATAAAAAAAAGATCGGAAATAAGTCTATTTTAACATTAATAGGCTCAAATTTAAAGGGCGAAGGGTTCATGTTGAAAGCCATTACACTCAATATGCTTGTAATCATGAGATTCAATGAAAGTGGGTTCAAGAGAAGCCTTAAAATGACACGAACCAAATATCAACGCATTGTTGCGACATGATAGGGCACTGCACTTGAGAAGGGAAAAAGTGAAAAGTAGTCTCACTCAATATAGTATAGCCTATCAAAGAGCATGAACTATGAGAAAATCGCAAAAAGTTGGCAAAAAGTTATGTCACAATTAAAGTCTCCGACGATAATTATATCGGTATATCTGGAAAGAATCTCACTGTGTGTACATCAATGTTCCCATGAGGAAGATACACAACCAAAAAAGAATTTTAGCTGAGCTAAACTGCAAATCAGCAAACAACAATTCACCTACCTGTTAATCAAGCGAGCGAAAAACAATCTTATATTTCAAACTTTTAGAAACATAGAAGATGCCGACTCCTCTACCACAATTTACCAGTTTATCTAGTTTATTATTGTAATTAGATGGTCGCATACTTTGGCAGTTAAGGTACCCAAAAGTTAAGTTGTTTTTATGATTTCTAAGAATATTTCTGAAGTACGGGGTCGAGGTAAACATCAAGATTCATTAATTAATAACAATATTGGGCAGGGGAACCACTTTAAACTATACGAATAAATAATAATCATTTTATGCACAAAATCAATATGAAACCGAAAAATCACTGAATAACTGCTTACATATGTATTATCGAAAAGATTTAGTAATAAAGAAAAAATAGTAATAAAATGACTTCAAAGATTATAATTAAATTGCTTATTTATTACCTTAAGCACGTTCCAAAATTTTTAGAAACTCTTCATAACTGCAGGCCTCAATATAATCATCGAAGTGTGTAAGACGGACCTTAGGCACATCGGAATTAATCAGCCAAAACTTTAAATTAATTAATCTTCTCCCTGATCATGCGTCTGCTCACGGAGCTTAATTTACTAGCGACCGGAGTCATGTGATAATTTAAATACACTCGACTGGTAAGATCACCCCCAAATAAATCGCACAGCTTAAGGTTTTTTGCTTTAAAACAACAATTCATAAAAGAGTCGCGAGCAAAAACAGAATTTAATTTGACGACCACTGTTTTTCCAGTGTTTATATAAAACGCGTTCTTGATGTCGCTCTTCGTAAGAACGATAATTTTCATAACAATGTTTTCCAATGCTGCAGACAAGCCAGTAACAACGATGTCCGAACGATTAAGCCTTCTATGTAATGAGTTATTTTCTGCTTCCAAGTTCTTTATTTTATTTCCAACTTTAGATGAAATACCCTTGACATCTTCTCTGTAGTGGGTTATATCATTAGGTAATCAACAAGAGTTGCAGCAAACTCTTTCTTGAAAATAATGGTGTACTCCAACAAATTTTGGAAGTATGTTTTAAAATATGCCTTTAGCACTTTATTTGGTAATTTTTAGACTTGTTTTTAATTAAAGAATTAGTGTTTTATTAAATTATATGCAAGCAGCAAAAAACACAACTATTAAGACATAAAGTTTGCCAGATTATGATTTGATTGAAATTACTCGGGAAATTTTTTTTTTCTCTTTTTATTTTACCTGTTCATATGACTACCCAGTAAACCAAATTTGCCGACAATGTCTGATATCAGACAATTATGAACAATTTCGGAACTCTATCGAGAATTCTTGCCGAAATCGTTACGAACTCTGATTGATTTGTCTGAGGATTTTTTTTCAGAGAAGTAGTTCAGAATATTTGTCAACCCTCTAATATATTTTTCGTTACGAATTCTGTAAGAAATCGGAACATTTTGCCGATTGTCGTACAGAATTCTGAAGGTTTGGTTTGCTGGGTATGTATATATATTTATATACACCAAGCCAAGTTGTCTGCATTATATCAAATAGTTATCAACAATAGTAAGATTTTAAACGTATTTTTTATCAAATTTTAACCCTTCTTAGTTTTTTTAGAACTTTTTTAATTTTACCTATGTTTATGCTATCTTTGAATGTTATTATTCATGAATGTTATTATTCATGTAAAAAAGGTATTTGTATACAAATTCGGTTATATATATATATATATATATATATATATATATATATATATATATATATATATATATATATATATATATATATATATATATATATATATATATATATATATATATATATATATATAAGTGGAAACAATAGAATTTTAATATATTAAAAAAATGGAGAACTTCAGCTATAAAGAAGGGCATTTTAGAGACGCAAAGAAGAAAGATGTTTTAAGTTACCTTTAAATAAAAGTAAATTCCTGAAGCACCGAAATACAATTGGAAATGCAAAGTAAATTAAATGATTTCATCAAAGACTTTTACTAAAAAATTGGATGGAGTAAACATATATTTTGTAGTACCTTTGCAAACTGGTTAGAGGGCAAACTTAGTTTTGAGGGAAAACAACGAAATATAAATAGTGTAATATACTTATAAGTATTACTTTTTAACAATTTTTTTCAAATCAATATTTACTTTTTTGTTGAACGGTTCTCTTTAACACGCGAGTGGCGTTTGTGCAAATAATAAATCATAGTTGTCAGTTTATTTTGAGTCAGTTTTGTTTGTGCGATTGTCATTGTTTGCTCTTACGAGAATTGAACTTCTCAGGTGTATGACATTCCACCACAAAATAATATAATAAAGTAACGAGTTTTCCATAAGGAACACAACAATTTTGTATCTTTACGTCAACGCACCTTCAAAAATGTTTAATGAATTTTCATTGTCAAAACGTTAGTCGAAGTCAACATTTTCATCATTGTAAAGTTCACTAACGAGCAACTACCGAAATTCTAGTCGGTGGCCCTGGCAAAATTTCACGAAAATCCAGAATTTCATCGAAAAATCTTCTTCAGCGATGATGCTGGTGTCTGGCTGAGTGGTTTTGTCAGTAAAGAAAATATGCGTTATTGGACAGCGACAAACCCACATGTGACTCAAGAGACACAATTGCATAATCAAAAAATAACTGTGTGGCGTGGTTTTCATGCCGGAGGTATGATTGGCCATATTTGTTCGTCGATAAAAAACAATCGTCATGTTACCGTCAATGAAGAGCGCTATCGTGCCATGTTAGAAAATTATTTTTGTCAGAAATTGATGAGCTTGACATCGCCGATATGTGGTTTCAGGAAGACAGTGCCACTAGACACACAGCACGCATTACAATCGATTTACTGAAAGGCAAATGCGGTGAACGTAATATCTCGAGAAATGGTCCAGTCGAATTTCTTTTTATGGGGCCACATCAAGTAATTGGATTAGCCAACAACACGCCAACTTTAGACGAGCCCAGAGACAACATCCAACACGAAATTGCCAACGTTTCGGTCGAATTGTATAAAAGAGTAGTGGAAAATAGTGCCAAAGAATATATCGCTGTACACGGGCTCGTTTTATTAATATATAAAATTGTTATGTCTTTAATAGAAAACCCTGTAGATTAACATAATTGTCCCAGGCCTAAAAACATAACTCGTAAAGTGGGTAGATACAAAATTATGAAGAACCAACGTTTGTCTTTACCTATCATCTAGAAAAAGTTTAAGCGCTCTCGCAGATCAAGCGAAATGGATTTGGAACCAGAATCTATATTTTGGAAACGAGACAACCGAAACCCCCTTTAATCGTTGTTGACTCATCTGTTACCCTTACTGATCTTCAACAAATGCTCGGCAAGGATTTGATATATAAACGCACTTCTATTGGTACGAAGGTTCTTCCACCGAACAGATATAACTTGCACAAGACTGCAAGAAAGCTTTGCTAAGCTATACACCTCTTTTGTATTTAGCGTGGATAGAGGATAACTATCGAGCATAGGCCCACAAAAAATTAATTTTGATACTTTTTTAATATATTTTTGAAGACTAATACTTATGTACTGCTCCTTTAGACACGATACTTTTTGTTTTCAAATGACTTAACTATTGCGGTTTTGTATTCCAGTCTTATTTGTCGAGGCTTATCCTAAAACACCACTATTATCAATGACTTTTTATTTGGTCGATTAAATCGGAAACATTCGATATCGGGCCGTTTTGGTCGGTTTTTGGTACTATTTTGGTCATGAAAAAATTGTACAGCGGCAACACTGTACGGCAGATAATATGCTGACAGGTTAAGAGCAAATAGTGATCTCTTTAAGGTTGACGAACTCTAACATTTTTGTAAAGACCTTGGATGATCTCAAAAGTGCACTTCAAAAGTACAACAAATTCAAGTTGTAATGTCTATGGTACGATATGCATATGACTTACGATATACAAGAGTGCAAACTTATTCACAGGAATGCTTACGGAATTTCCAACATTTCCCATCAAAAACAATTTGAATATTTACTCGAAAGAGAGAATACACAAATTGCTTCTGTAAATGAGACATTTTTTAATGAGAACCATAAAACATATTTCAAAAATTATTTCATCTACCAAAATGATAGACAAGATGCAAGAGTAGGTGCAACTCTATTTGTGCAGAAAAATGTCAAAAACAAAGTCTTGAACGTAGCATCAACTCGCATGATAGAAAATCAATTCAATTGAAGTAATAACAAACAGTAGATCCATCAACATAACTACAGCATATTCCTCCAGAAACTCGTTTTTTTTACTGACGATATCATTAAACTAACAATTAGTCAGGAAATTTTAGTACTTGGTGATCTCAATGCCTAACATTCATCATGGAACTGCATGTTAAACAACTAAACCGATAATGCCCTTTACAGCTTACAAGAAACTCGTCTGACTGAAACTTACTGACGATATCATTAAACTAACAATTAGTCAGGAAATTTTAGTACTTGGAGTTCTCAATGCCAAACATTCATCATGAAATTGGATGTTAAAAAACTAAACCGATAATGGCCTTTACAGCTTACAACAAACTTGCAATTTCTTCGTGTATTATACCAATGAACCCAACTACTACCGTCACCAACAAAACCGTAATACCTGCATAATCGACCTCGTTCTTAGTAAATCTACACTGGATTTCAGTTTAAAATTCTTGGCTACGAAAGTTCCTCCGATCACCGACCAATCATATGTTCCATCAATCTCTCTACCATTTGTAGAGTAGACACCAGTCATTATGACTATAAATTGGTGGCGAAGTTGCCCATGACATCCGCAGCGCAAAGTCATCAAAGGCGCTGGGTCCGGACGGAATCTCAATGCTGATGTTAAAGCACATATATAACTCGGGAGTAGAGTACATGACCAAAGTGCTCAATCTGTCGCTAGCCACTCAGTTCCCGATGCTTGGGAAATGGGCAGAGTGGTTCCGTTACTGAAGCCAGACAAAGACGCAAGTAAAGTAGATTCGTACAGGCCCATCTCCTTGCTTTCTCCAGTAACAAAGACGCTTGAAGCACTGCTCCTCCCCAGCCTGATCGAACACTTTCCTTGTGCTGATCATCAGCATGGGTTCCACAAGCAGCACAGCACAACAACTGCCTTACACGCCATCACAACACGTATAAGTCGCGGCCTTAACCTGAACAAGCCAAACGACAGGACGGTCCTTGTGGCTCTTGACCTTACAAAAGCCTTCGACACGGTCAATCATGCCTCTCTGTTTGAGGACATTGAAGAAACGTCCCTTCCGCCCAGTTTGAAACGTTGTGTCGTAAACTATATGTGTGGGCGCCAGTCATATATAAAATTTAGAGACAGGAAGTGGAAGCTCCGTAGAGTTGAACAAGGAGTTCCCCTGGTTGGAGTGATATCCCCGGCTTTGTTTAACCTCTACCTCTCTAAAATTCCTGCACCACAGCGTTGAAATTGTGTCGTACGCTGATAATTGCACAGTTCTGGCGTCAGGACCTAAAGTGGATGACATATGCGAGAAAATAAACTCTTACCTTACTGACATAGCTCACTTTTTCAATGCGAGGAATATGAAAATATCCGCCTCCAAATCAGTAGCCACACTGTTTACTGCATGGACCGCAGAGGTGCGGCTGTCACTCAATGTGAAAGTCGATGACGTCAACATCCCGACTACCAACTACCCAAAAATCCTTGGGGTCACATTGGACAGCCTTTTTCGATCCTCATCACATGCTACAGCTATCTGCGATAAGCTCAAAAGTAGGAACAAGGTCCTCAAGTCACTTGCCGGCAGACCGATCTGTAGCAAACTACGCAGCACCTGTATGGTCGGCGAACGTGAGTACAACGCAGTGGAAGACAATTCAGACTTGCCAGAATGCCGCAATCAGAACATCAATAGGGTGTATTCTTATGTCTTCTTAGGCCATCTACATGAGGAGACGAAGGTCCTTACCGTGCGCAGACACAGTTTCCTGCTGTCTAGGATGTTTTCGCAGCAGACTTGCCAGAATGCCGCAATCAGAACATCAATAGGGTGTATTCTTATGTCTTCTGAGGACCATCTACATGAGGAGACGAAGGTCCTTACCGTGCGCAGACACAGTTTCCTGCTGTCTAGGGTGTTTTCGCAGCAGTCATCCTAACCACCATCTCTTGGACATAATGCCTCCGCCCAGGCAGATCAGGTACGATCTACATGATCTATAAGTATATACAGAGAGAGGTCCAGCAGTACAAGAGACAAAATTCACGCCGATGAAGTCGCAGCAGCAGTATCCAGCTATCGTGTGAATGTAGTGCTAGGGAAGCATCCCCCGGAGATTTCATAAGAAGGTACTACCTCGGCAGACGCGCGTGGTTCTGGCGCAGCTGAGATCTGGATGGTGCAGCCGCTTCAATTCTTACTGGGCACGATTTGATGCTATCGTTCCGGACATCTGTCCCGCCTGCCATCAAGGACCACATGATGTGCTGCACCTCTTCAATTGTCCGGCCAAGCCCACTCACGAATTGATGCTAACGTTCCGGACATCTGTCCCGCCTGCCATCAAGGACCACATGATGTGCTGCACCACTTCAATTACCCGCTCTGTGAACGCATCCAGTTCAAATGGCGCGTTTCCTCTCCCTGGATATCTTCCAAATAAAATATATTGTTGTTACAACAACCATAAATTGGCCAACTGGACAGCCTTTAAAACATTATCGGCAACAGAGTTTGGTTACTTGCGGAAATTTACCCTACCAGCGACATAATTGATAAGGAAATTCGCCAACTTACACGTATCATTATATAAGTACAGAGTTGGCCAAAAGTTACAATGGGAGTTAAAAATTTTATAACTTTTTCGTTTATATATTATTTTATTTTATTCAAATTATATACTTATACAGTGTACCAATAATGTCAGGTAGTATTTTTTTTTTTTTATAAAAAACGGTAACATATAGCAAGAATATTAAAAATGTTTTTTTGCAACTATGTTTAGAAACCACTTCTTTAGTCATACCAATAACAACAAACTCAATTTTGACTTTCATTTATTCGTTTTTTGCTATAAACGGAACAAAGTTGCTTATTTGCTTCCAATAAAGTCTTCATACACTTTACGTTACGTTTACGTCTTGCTCTATTTTGTCAATAGTTTTTCTTAACCAATAACGGTTTTTTACTTTCAAACAGCAAACAAAGC
Source organism: Hydrotaea diabolus (assembly GCA_963513945.1). Lineage (NCBI taxonomy): Eukaryota > Metazoa > Arthropoda > Insecta > Diptera > Muscidae > Hydrotaea > Hydrotaea diabolus. The sequence goes on along the minus strand of OY740717.1, from coordinate 92,179,843 downwards.
CCGCCCAATATATTCGCAGCAAAAAAAGTAGAAATTTCAGCATATTTGTGTAAAAATATATCAAAAATTCCAGGAAAATATTTAACAGTGGAAGAACGCAAACTTATATTGAATTTACACGTGCAAGGTAAAAACTCGTATGCAGAAATATCCCAACTGACATCCCGCAGCCGATCTACAATCCGGTCCGTGATCGGATGGTTAAAATATGAAGGTCGCGTAGAAAATAGACCGAAATCAGGCCGGCCTTCAGTCCTAGATCACGGAGATTGGCTTCAAATCAAGCGCATAGTTGTCTCGGATCCGTTCATAAGTGCCCAGAAAATTAGTGCATAACATCTTCAATCCAAACAAAAAGATGTCCACCCAGAAACTATAAGAAAAGCCATTCATGATGCGGGGTACATATCTCGCACACCTCGTAGAAAGCCACTGGTAAGTGCAGTAAATCGCAAAAAGCGTTTAGACTTCGCCCGATAATATCAAAATGCGTCTCTACAGTTCTGGAACACTGTTATATTCTCGGACGAGTCCAAATATAATATTTTTGGATCAGATGGCCGACTTAGAGAGTGGAGAATACCGGGAGAAGCCTACCATCCAAAAAACACAATAAATACTGTGAAACACGGCGGGGGTGGCGTTATGGTTTGGGGTTGTATTGTATTGTATTGCCAGCGGAGTCGGAAATTCGGAAATAATTGAAGGAATCATGGACCATCGTGCATATATCGAAATTTGAAGCCACGTGCAGAAAAACAAGGGTTATCTGACAGATTCTACTTCCAACAAGACAATGACCCCAAACACATGGCCCATGACACAAGGATGTACTTGGCGTACAATGCTCCGCTCCTTCTGAAAACACCACCTCAGAGCCCTGATCTTAATTCCATTGAGCACATGTGGAATTTGCTTGAAAAACGGATCCGGACCCATCACATTAGCTCAAGTCACAGCTAAAAGAGGTTCTTCAGGTCGAATGGGCGAAAATAGAGACAAGTTATACAAAAAAAAACTTGCGGAATCAATGCCAGACCGTCTTAAAGCCGTTATTAAGAATAAAGGTTACCCGACTAAATATTAAAAATAATTTTGTATAATTTTTGGCCCCTTTTGGTTATAAGTGTACGAAGACATTATTGGACACAAATAATAAGTTTGTTTTTGGTTATTAGCATAAGTTTGAGTTCATAAAATAAGATTTTTTCTTTGTTACTGTTTAAATAAATGTTCAACTAAACATTCTGTATTATTTTTTACTCAATATTTATTATACAAGTTTTTGGTTTTAATCTCCTAATATATAACAGTCAGGTGTACGAAGACTTTATTGGTACACTGTAAATAACACTTGGAGAATAAATAATGTAGACATTCACAACTGAACAAAGAACCAGAATAATATAATTTTATTATTTAAACCAGCGATCAAATATTTTAAAGCAAACGCATGAGTGATGAAGCTCATTTTCATTTGAATGGCATTGTTTTTAAGCAGAACTGTAGGTTCTGGAGTTCTGAAAATCTAAGAGCCATTCATCAAGGCCAATTGCACCCCATTAGGTGTACAGTATGGTGTGGGATCACATCTGCAAATATCATTGGACCTTACTTCTTCAAGAATGAAGATGGAAGTCCTGTAATCGTAAATGGAGAGCGGTATCGGTTTATGATAGAAAATTTTTTACGCCTGCTCTTGAAACAGACCTGAGATGTGGTTTCAGCAGGACGGAGCCACTGCCCGAGACACAATGGCACTTTTATGTCAAATTTTTGGAGAGCGAATAATTTCCAGAAATTCGGAAATTAGCCAGCGCGATCGCCGGATTTGTCTTTGGTATTATTTGAAGGAGCGAACAAGCCCGAGACAATCCTTCAACTTTGCAAACATTGTTGCAGAAATTCGAACGCTACAGCCACAAATTTTGAAAGATGATAAGGAAAATGCTCTAAAAGGAGCCCATTATTGCGAAGCTGAAAACGGGGGTCATTTATTTAATAACATTATTTTTCATACTTAGTGTAAAAACATTTCCATTTTGTACACTATATAATCTGAGAAAAAAATAATAAACGAAAAAGTAATTAAAGTTTTTAACCCCCCCATTGTAACTTTTGGCCCACCCTGTAGAAACTACACCAAAAGTAAATTCATATAATAACTACATGTTGCCTCAGGAGATAATCAAGTTAATCGGAAGGCATTTTAAGCGCAAAAGCCTAAGATCGCCGCCTCTGTCAGAAGCAAACTTCTACAACTAATGTGTTAAACAGATGAATACAATCATAGGTAACAAAATTAACTTAGACCGTAACAATAGATTAAATACGCTTTCGAAATTAAAACCTGGAGACAAGTCTTTTTGGAAAATAAGCAAAAGCTTAGGAATTAAAGCAAGACAAAAAATTCCATGTCTTAAACACAACAACAAGAAACTTAATTCCGATGACGACAAAGCTAAAATATAAGCTGACGCATTCACAGCAACTAACAATATCAAAGCTAACTTTAAACATTCAATTGAAAACTCAGTTAACTCCAAAGTGAATGAATTCAGAAAAGACGCGGCTAATTCCGAATGTGAACTTATTACAGCACTTGACGAAATAGCCATCTTAATAAAATCACTGAGCCACCAAATCACCTGGACCTGATACTATATATAATCTTTTGATCAAAAATCTACCAACAAATGCTATAAAGTTGTTATTAACTATCTTCAATAGTTGTATTCTTTTGAATTACTTCCCAAAGTAATATACCCAAAAAGCCCAATATGACAAAAACCGATCCTAAGAGCTACCGACCTATAAGTTTATTGAGCAATTTGGGTAAACTGTTCGAAAGTTGTATATAGTCGTCTTTATGACTTCGCTTCAAATCAGCTACTTGCGCGTTTGGCAACCCTGCCGTGATTCGAGCATTATTTCATTGCTCCGCGCTATTAAAGTTTTAATACCAGTGTTGCTATAAATAAATATATTTCTGGCCTAGGCAACACTAAGTGCTGCCTAGGCCGCTCTCACACATCGGCTCAAACCAGCGCCTTTGTGACCGGCCAAAACGTCAAATTGATGGGTCTTCCGCCGTACAGCCCTGAATTGGCACCCAATAACTTATTTTTATTCCCGCACATCAAGAAAAAAATGCGTGGTCAACGATTTTCGTCGCCAGAAGATGCTGTTGAAGCGTTCAAAACCCATGTTTTGGAGGTGTCTCAATCGGAGTGGAAAAAGTGCTTCGACAATTGGTTTTAGCGCATGCAAAAGTGTATAAATCATGCTGGAGTACACTTTGAAAACAATAAAACCATTTTTGATGATAAATATTCGCATTTTCATTATTAGGCCAGAAATATATAGCAGCCCTCGTATTTAATTTTAAAGGTTATACGATAGTTTAGCCGTGTTAAATTTGAAATCAGTAGTGTTTGTTACATAGTTTAGTGATATAGTGTTATAATATCGTAATATTTGTGCTTTTTATTGTTGACTTTGTGCTAAGTTTTTTTAAAATCAACAACATCTGTGTACATGTAAGCTTCAATTGTTGGTAGCTTGCTTAACACTCCGGCGGGTGAGAAGGTCCCTGGGGACATTTCTTTATTTTCAAACTGAAATTACTCCTTGATTGTTCATGGGAAGTATACCCGACTCTCATATGTATTCCAAGGAAATTTTATCTAGAATCGTTTTCAAAGCGATCCGACCAATAGTTTCTATTGAGATTTTGTTTAGTACGGGAACGTGTGAAAAGGTCCGCTGGGACCTTCTACTGGAATTTCAAGAAATCGTTAATAAATGCACTGTCTTTTGGCTTGTTTTATTGTTTGAACACATCACAAACATGTTCCTTGAATTTTAGTTACTTTTTGGATTATTTTATTTTGCCTTTCCTTGAAACATAATAAACTTTCCGTCCCTTTTTGAATTTTGGTTACCGTCCCTTTTGAGTTGCTTCAATTTACCCTTACTTTTTACTCATACTCTTACCTACTCCTACTCTCACAATGGAATGGAAACCAATCACTTTGAAAGAGTTCGATGCTTTTTGGCTATTGTTTTGTATGCTGGACTCACTAAATCCAATAGTGAACTTCTTGAAGAGTTATGGGGCCCAACGCGCTGTCCAATATATAAAGCTGCATTATCATTAGATCGTATGAAGTGCATAAAACAATGCCTTAGATTCGACAATGGAAATACGCGACAGCAGCGACTAATCAACAGCAAAACTGCGGCTATTGATGATATTTGGCAAATGTTGCAGTCTAAATTGGCAGCAGCTTACACTCCGCATGATGCAGTGACCGTTGAAGAGCAGTTATTCCCATACAGAGGCCGCACCCGCTTCTCACAATACATTCCATCGAAGTCTGACAAGTACGGTATAAAGATATGGTGGTTGTGCGACTCAAAATCGTTTTATCCTGTCAAAGGAATGATTTACTCTGGGAAATTGCATGACCAGGCACGAGAGGTGAATCAAGGGCAGAATGTTGTACTTCAACTTTCGGAGAGATATTTGAATACAGGCCGCATAATTTATGCCGACAATTTTTTCACAACTTTGGATTTGGCGCGTACTTTGATCAGGAAGAAAACGGCATATGTTGGAACAGTGCGCTCGAATAAGACTTGTGTGCCTCGGGAATTCCAAAAAAATCATACGCGTCCTGTCAACAGCACATTGTTCGGCTTCAACGAAGGCGATATACATAGCACTATGTTCATATGTGCCCAAGAAGAACAAAGCGGTAATTTTGCTGTCGACACAACATTATACTTGCGGTGGTGACATGCAAACTGAAAAGAAAAAGCCGTTTGCTATTTTGGATTACAACGCCAACAAATCGGGCGTTGATTCAATGGACCAAATGCTTGGCACATATACATGCAAGCGCTCAACAAGCCGATGGTTCATTGGCCAACTTTTTTAATATGGTGGACATTGCTGCATTAGCTGCATTTATTTCATCCAACGAGATGAAGCCAATAAAAAGAAGTGACATACGACGGTCATTCCTACTGATGCTGACAAAACAATTGGCACTACCAAACATAGAGGAACCATCGCTGAACAACCGCATAACCGCATATCCAAGGATACGGAACGCAATGGAAGCATTTGATGTAAAGGTAAGGAAAAACAATTGTAATGTTCAAAAGCAGAATAACTACATAATTTTGTTCTTTTTAGATATTATCAAGACCGGCAGAAGGAGCTGCACCGACGTTTGCGTCTAGAACGAACAGACCGTCATATCGCCTATGCTGTTCTGTGTACGGACGGCAGCGGAAAACAAGGGCCTAATGCCATTCCTGTAATAATCCAGTTTGTGCAGAGCATTCAACACTTATGCATCGATGCTACACCTGCACAGAAAATATGTTGAACGAGGGACAATCTACACAATAATAGTTTTTAGGCTTTTTTCATATAAAACTCATAAAAAATTAATAATGTTATATATAAAAAAAAATTTCTAACATTCATTATACATGTAAAATTATTAAATAAAAATAATAAATCAAAACAAAAAAATTTAAAAAAATGCGTTTTCATATAAAATTCCATACAAATAGAAATAGGTCCCTGTGGACCTTGTACTTCGTATATGGGCAACGGATGACTCAACCGTCGGAGGGTTAAGTGCATTCTGTTTTATCATCCTCAATTGTTTTGTGGATATTAGAGCGTTGCCACTGTTTTGGTTTTTCCCCGTCTCCTAATATAATTTTGAAAACTACTGTGTAGTTTACAAATCACATATTTTTGTCTTCAATTATTAATAATACTAGCTGACCCGGCAATCGTTGTTTTGCCATATAAATTATTTTTTGGTAATTTATAGTGCAGATAAAAAATAGCTAACTAATTTTAATACACACTTTTGTGAAACAGGCATGGAGCGCTGTGAACGATGAGGGAGTATAAAAATAACAAATGCCAAAGATAATTATTTATAAGTCATTATAAATTATTAAATTGTATTTCCCCTGATTGAAGCACTCTGTGAAAAAATGATCATAGCAGATGGTTTTCCGACACTGGAACATGCGACATACAGTTGTCCGTGTGAAAAACATGCATTTTCCAGATTCAGGCCACAAACACTCAATGATTGGCCTTGTAATTTATTAATTGTCATGGCGAATGCGAGACGAATTGGATATTGGATTCGCTTAAACTCGAATGACATATCGGTTGGGATCATTGGAATTCTCGGAATGAGAACTTCCTCACCTTTGAATTTTGCTTTTAGTATTCTTGCGTGAATCACATTGGCCATGAGTTTTGTGACCGCTAAACGCGTTCCGTTGCATAATTTTGGTTGGTTTAGATTGCGAAGCATGATGACGACTGAACCAACCTTCAACTGTAAATTGTGCGGTGGCAAGCCAGGCACATCCAATGAATTCAAGAATTCAGTTGGGTAGTTGGTTGCTTCGTCTTCGTCTGTTATGCAGTCGATTGATTTGAAGGAATGCAATGTCCCAACGATTTGATTTTGAATTTTGAAGTTTATGTGATCCACATCCTTGTTCTTTGCTGCTAAAATTGCTCTTTCACTCAACCAATCGTAGTTTTCATGGTTAGCAATAATGTTCGGAAACACTTTGTTGATGAGCACCTCTTTCGTTGAGACGAAATTGCAATAATTTGGCGGGAACGAAATCAATCCATTCGATGCGTCGACAGGAACACGACCATTACCGATAGTAAGCAGCTGATTGGAGAACACTTCGGCAGATGGATCGTTTAGCAATGCAACTCGCATGTTTGTCGTCAGCTGAAGCTTCTTCACATAACGCCACAATGGTGATGATTTGAGGCAAGCATTGATCTCATCAGCAGCGGTCGATCGTGGTATTACTGGCAGTGTTTGCCGGAAATCGCCTGAGAGTAAGATCAATGCACCCCCAAAAAGTATTGCGTCATTACGCAGATCTTTCATAGTGCGATTCAAAGATTCTAACGCGCGTTTATGCGACATTGTGCAATCGTCCCATATAATGATTTTGCTTTCTACCAAAACTTTGGCCATTGCCGAATGCTTCGCTATGTTACATGTTGGTTCTTCATTCGCTTGCAGGTTTAATGGCAATTTTAATGCAGAATGAGCGGTTCGGCAACCTTCCAACAGCGTTGCCGCTATTCCAGAAGAAGCAACTGCTACAGCAATTTCTGATCTTGCACGAACTGTAGCCAAAATCAATGATATGAGGAATGTCTTGCCAGTGCCACCAGGCGCATCAAGGAAAATCATGCCGACATTTTCATCATCAATTGCCTTCATCACTGTATCGTACACTCCTTTTTGTTGGGGATTCAACACTGGTACATTCGTTCGAACCAATTGGCTTAATGCATTTGTGTCGTATTCACGTTCACGCTGCAAATCTCGTTCGAAAGCGTCGTTTACTCCACGATCAGGCGATGTCATTCCTAACCTCACTAACAAACTGCCGCACATGAGGTAACACATATCTTCTATCAAAACCAAAGCCTGGTTATACATCTCTTCATTCATCTCAAGATGGGGATTCTGTAAATGGACACGAACGCGATGCAAAATGTCTTCTGACATGTCATGATTTTGATGATTCGCCAAAATGTTGACAACTATTTGCTTCGATTTCGCCGATTGTTTCTGCAATTTTGTGTCGATATGTATGCCAAAATAGAAGCGGAGCGCCTCCTTTTTTATCAGATTAAATCAAACTAAACTTCTCCCACAATTCACGTTGATTCGATGGGAATCATGTGGAAATAATGATCGCAAATAATGTGCGTATCTGATTTGGAGATGCGGAAACTGTTGCTTCAGCGATTGTCGTGTCCCAATGAGTATTGTTTTCCAGCAAATTGAGCTCCTGACATGCAGCACGAAATGTTGGCAGCACTACACCATTTACAGTTCGAAGTGATTCAAATGATGTAGGGCCACGAACATTCACCAGCAATAGTCGTAAGTAAAAGCATTAATCATTTTTTGGATGAACTGTATAAATGCGGCCAAGAGCTTCAGTAGAAGGCACATCCGGATGACCAGGAACTACATTACCTTGCTTTCGACGTTGAAATTTCTTCAATGAAGCCATTCCAAGTGTAATAACGCGGCATCTCTGAGTAAAGTAACGCACGTGCAAACGGATCAATTTGGCAAATCGAGAAGAAACTGGTCAATGTTGTCGCTGGTGGGTTTTGAGCACGTTGAGCGGCATTTGCTGCGGTGAAATAGACTCGTTGACCGTTCTCCAGATGCACTGTCAAATGTGTAACACTCGCATACCGTTCATGAATGGGAAATGAAAATATACGCCAAATCGCTTCATTGCAGCATACGTACCGACCAACTTGATAGCGCGTGATTTCATCATTGGGGTCAGAACCTTGAAGACCAAAAGCCGCCATGTCGCTGCTCTTCGTGACATATTTGCAGATGTACTTGATGGACTTCACTGAATTGCAATACTCCACGTTACAATGCGCCCTGAATGTTTTAAAAAGAAGAGGCGAATACGGAACAACCCAGGAGTTGTCGACCACGAAATCATTTCCTTTCACTTTGACTGTGATTGTTCTACCGCCATCATCAGATGATCGACGTCGATACAGTGGATAACCATCATTGTCAGTGATAGTATCAGCAGTCAAATTTCGTGGATAACGCTTGGAACACTTGCCGTCGACCATGCACGGTGATTGTGAGTTAATGGCGCCACACGGTCCATGAATCATGTTTGTGATTACGACATCATGCAGGTCTGGATCGGTTTCGGGATCAGGAATCTCGGCACATATGATGTCATCAATTTGGTGTGGCTGTATTCTTTCGACTAACCAAATGAGAATGTGCGCATGCGGTAAGCCTCTTTTTTGCCATTTAATCGAATACATCCAACATCGAGTATTCCCAAAGACACGATGGCAAAGAACATAGTGCATGAGCGACCGGATTTTTTGTCTGAATACACGTGCGGTGATATCGTGCCGATCACTTGATGTTTGGCCAGGAAGCAGCAGTTGAACAATTTCTATCCACTTAGGATTGCACGTAAAGGTGATGAATAGGTCTGGACGGCCGTAATGACGTACATATGTCATTGCATCTTGCGTATATTCCTGCATATGACGTGGACTGCCAACAAACGTCGCCGGTAAAATGGTCAACCGTCCAAAATCAGATGCATTTCCTTCGGTGCTAATTGCATCGCGTAAATGAATGTACTGCTCCGTACGTAGTTTAGTTTGATTTAATCTGATAAAAAAAAGGAGGCGCTCCGCTTCTATTTTGGCATACATATCGACACAAAATTGCTGAAACAATCGGCGAAATCGAAGCAAATAGTTGTCAACATTTTGGCGAATCATCAAACGATACGCATAAAAATTCATTCCGCTGACCTTCCTGGTAGTTTCCTCACCTTAAATGATATCAGTGACATTAGTGTCATACTGAAATGAAAATTATTAAGATTTCTATTCTTACCGGTCGATGGATTTATCATCATGATGTTGATATAATATCCATCCTCTCCTTGCCAAAACATCAGTGGGTATTGCAGTGCATCGTATGGGCGATGTGTTTCGGATATTCATTGCAATTGCCCAGAGTCCCGACGTGTGAGCACAATATCGCGTGATTCCCGGTTTTCACCAACAATCACAACTGCAACCTCATCTATTGTTGGAGCGTTATATTGGCGTTCGTGCGTTCCAGCAGGTCGTTTATCCGCTCTGATCACGTCTTTATAGTCATCAGTTGGCATGCGATCCAACGCAGTTTTGAATAACCGAACCAATGCATGATGTTCATTAAGCAGCTGCTGCAAATCGCGAAGAATTCCTCTTTTCAATTCCGTATTGATTGTTTGGCGCTGATGAAGTTGATGTTCCACATTGCCCATGAAGTAAATTTGTAGGAATTTATGTTGTGCGTCTTCAAGTGGTAGCAATGATCCAATTCGATGGTGAATTTGGCCTTGGATCTGTAGAGTCAATGACGAAATAAGATTCAATATTTTGTTGTGCATAAAAAGAAAATGATCGGTTAATTTATTACCTTGAATGTCGGATTGAATCCGCGTTCATGAATAATATCTGCTCCAAATGAAGTCATTTGAAAGCATCCGTTGTATTTCTGAGCGGCGTTCGATAGAAAATGACGTGATTCTGGTGTTGCACCAGTAAGCAAAGAACGCAATGGCTCTGTTGGCAAGGGCAATGGTGGTAATTTAACCTTTCCATTGAGACAGCACAATCCAGGTGTTTCTCCAGCGAACTTCAATGCACCGCAATAGTTGCACACAACATCCATTGGGTTTATTTGAACGGAAGGATGCGAGCTGTAGTCAATTCTGCAATCGTAGTGAAACGCTACTCGATCCAAATCAACACTTGAAGCACTTCTTCTTATGCGTTGATTTATATTATAACGTTGTTGAGTTGATTCGTTTGCCCGACGATTTCTCATTGTTAACTGAGCCGTTTCATTTGCCACCTGCCTTTCTTCTTGTGTTTGTGATGCTCGAAGTTGGGCCATACTAACACGGCGCTGTTCTCGTGCGATTTCTTGTTCATCCGTCGTCAATTGATAGGCAATATTCCGAAGTCTATTTCCATTTCGCGTTCGACGCGAAAGATTAGATCTTCTGGCTCGTGGCATTGTCAAGTACACTGAGAAATGAACACACAAAACATGTGCTATTCTCACAAAATAAATATCTTTATTGGCAACTTACCGTTTGAAAATAGAATTCCACACCAAAATTATCAATCAGAATGTAATAAAAAGCGAACTTGAATTGATTTTCAAAGAATTCCAACTAAAAATTAATTGCACAATCCAAATTTAATGTTCGGGTTGATTATCGATGAGCACGCAATAACAAAGAATGTGCATTTTATCAAACTGAACTCACCTCTATGAAATCACTTTTCACAATCACAATCAATTTTCACAATAATTTGTTTCAAACTAATGTTTTAAATCAAATTAAATTTCAATAACTAACAAAAGCTGAAAAAAGCTTAAGTCACATATGTATGTCAAGAATAAACCAACGTACAGAAACATTGAATTTTTGATTTGTATGGGAGGTACCACGCCCCTTTGTGTAATACCTACCATATTTGCAGTAAAACTTAAGACACTTAAAATAAATAAACATACAAAATTCTGTGGAAATACCTTTAACAGGAGCAAAAATATTGAATTTTTTAAAATTGAATTGTATGGGAGGTGCCACGCCCGTTTTTCCAATGTCGTCCATATTTACAGTCGATTTAAGGATACGTATATTAAAGCAACATAAAAAAATTTGTTTAAATACCTTTTACAGGGGCAGAAATATTAAATTTTTTAATTATGAGTTGTATGGGAGGTGCCACGCCCCTTTGTCTAATGTCAACCACATTTGCAGTAGATTTAAGGACACGTAAAATAAACCAACTTACAAAATAATGTTGAAATACCTTCTACAGGAGCAGAAATGTCGATCTTTTTAATTTTGAATTGTATGGGAGGTGCCACGCCCCTTTGTCTAATGCGATTCATATATTCAACATACAAAATTTTGTTGAAATACCTTTGACAGGAGCAGAAATATTGAATTTCATAATTTCTAATTGTATGGGAGGTGCCACGCACCTTTGTATTATGCGATTCATATTTACTGCAGATTTTAGAATACGCTCAATGATATACAAAATTTTGTTGACTTGCCATTAACATGAGAAATAATATTGGATATTTAAGTAAAAATTTGTATGGGAGGTACCACGCCCACTCGATATATCAAAGTTTTTCTTAAGTATTATCCTATTCTGGGCGGAGACCTGTCCGAATTGGTGCTCATCGTCGAAATCGGTCCAGGCGTTCTCAAGTTATACGCGTTGTAACTAACATCACTTTCTTTTATATATGTATATAGATTTCTTAAATAAAACTTTTTCATAATGAGTTGCTCTCTCATCGGTTGTAATTTAACATCAAACGAGAGAATGATTGGTTGCTGAGTTTGTGATATGTTTAGTCATGCCAAATGTGCCGGCGTTTCTGCTCGTGCCGCTGATGCCTTAGGCCAGAATAATGGCATCAGATGGTGTTGCCCACGGTGTAGAAGAATATTAATATTAAGTTTTACAAATCAATGTCACTTTGCCATTTTGTTAAAAACTTGTCCAATATTTAAATATAGAAGCAAGAGGTCTTGAGCCGGTTAATCCCTTGTTCAATGTTTTACAAATTCTTCAAGGATACATTGGCGGAAGAATCCAAGATAGGATTGGAGTTAGTAAATATTCAGAATAAATGTTCTAAACTTTCTGAATTATTAAATACATATCCAGACTTGGATAAGTTTGTCGTATCACAGACTACGACACCGACACCAAAACGAAAGAAATCTTCGAAGCAAAATTCTCCCAAGTCGACGGAAAATACATCTTCTGTTTGGACGTTATGTGCGGTTCCTATAATGGAACAAGAAAATGTTTTGCCGATGCATGTAGGGCCGTCTTCAGGTGGAGAAAAAATTATTACTAGTGTAATTGAAAACGTTTTTGATACCGCTACTAATAAACCGGAAGGACCACCGAATTCAATTTCAGCATTGAACGTGAACCTTTACACAGCGATTTCTAGTTGTCCTGCTAATGTCAAACGGTTGATTTGGCTTGTTCGTCAAGTAAAAGCAGACCTAGGAAATTCACTGTCATTCCAGCAAGAAAGGCGTTCTTTATTTCTCGGTTTGCCCCAGACACCACAACTGACGAAATTGAACATTATACTTATAAAAAGTCCAAAGGTATACAGCATAGCTTATCAAAACGTAAGAGTTTAAATACCAAATTAAGCTGCTTATTTGTTCATGGCTATTACTTTCATTTTGATATTGTTGTTTTTTCTGAGACATGGTCAAAAAGTCATATTTTGAACTCTGAGGTACTGTGTAATAATAATATAATTTATAGGAAAGATAGAGAAGAGAGAATCAGTGGTGGTGTCTTATTTGCGGTTTCCTGTTGTCTACCATCTGAGAGTATTTTTTCTGATGATTTTAATAATTTTTTGCAGTTTGTGTTGTATTGGAAACTACAAAACTTTTTACTACCTGTTCATACAGTCCTCCTTCGGTCGATTTTAATGTTTATAATGAAAATTTGACTGCCGTCAAAAAGATTATTCTAAGCATGAATGAGTCTGATATTATCTAAACATTGGACGACTTTAACTTATCTTTTGTATCATGGCAATGGCTACTCTAACTAACAGCGTCCACTGATGTTGCTATACTATTGGCTAAAATGAATTTGTCTCAGTATTATAATATTCTCAACCTGAATGGAAGGATTCTTGATTTGCTTTTGACCAATGAAACATGTTCATTTCAAGTTATGAGAATGCATCCTATGCATTTACTATATGTATTTCATTTTCAGTTACATTACCTCAGCAATCTCCACCTCCACGCCCTTCTGGAGATTCTTTTAGATTTTGCTTCAAACGTTGTGACTTTCGTAGACTTAATTATCTTTATTATCTATCGATTGGAAGGATATCTGCAGTTGTAGTACTATTGCAGAATTTGATTTTGCTGTTAAGGAATTTTAGGACATATTAAATGAATTTGTATCTAAAACAGTGCCTATGGAACCATTTATTGTAGAAAAAACTATGCCTTACACTACTATGAAGTTATGTAGATTAAAAAACATAAAGAGTGAAACATTTGAAAGATTCAAAAGAACAGGTCTAACTGCTGATTATGGTAGATATTCCTTGGCGAGAAAACGGTACAATGTCGTGTCTCGTCGATGCTATAGGTCGGAATTGTCAAAAGTTAGGGACAATTTTAAAAAGGACCCTAAATCATTTTACAGTTTTGTTAATTTAAAACGTCGAACATCTTCTAATCCATCTAGTGTATGATTTAATGGTGTTGAGTTCTTAAGCGATCAGTCAATTGCAAATTGTTTTTCTGAGTGTTTTGTAAATACTTTACATTCTTTACGTTCATTTAACACTGCAATTCCGTACCCTAACAGAATTTCTTCAGTAAATCAGATAGTTTCTCCTATTTTAGATTTTTCACTTATTGAATTAAATTTGCATCGTCTTAAGCCCGCTAATACTTTTGGACCCGATGGTATTCCGAATATATTATTGAAAGGCTGCTCTGAATACCTTGTCTTACCCTTACCCTTATTATTTAATTCATCAATAAAATTGGGGTACTTTCCTGATTTATGGAAAAGGTCTTACTTGTTTCCACTACATAAATCTAGTAGTCTGTTGGATGTATCGAACTATAGAGGGATTGCTAAATTAAGCGCAATCCCTAAGTTATTTGGATGGATTGTAACAAATTTTGTTTTACATAATGTGGCCCATATACTCGTACTCCATCCAAGGTCATTCTACTTTTACAAATCCACTCCAGTTTGCCTCTGAAATTATAAATGCTTTTGTTTAAAGCAAGCAAACATAACTTATACGAGGGCGACCGTAAAACTAACTGGCCTGGCACATTTTCTGTTTTACTAGCAACTTTTTTTTTGTTTTTTTAAAAGCAATCTTTTATAAGCCATCTGTCAAAATTTCCGAAATATTTAATGATTATTTTCTTTGTTACAGGTGATTGAAGTAAACAAGTTTTATAATTTTTGAAAAATGGAAAATAAATAGTTTCGTGCGGTAATTAATCACTTTTATATGAAAGGTTATAAGCCACAATTAATCAAAGATGAATTGGATTCTGTTCATGGTGATAATGCACCGTCATACTCCACCGTGAAATCCTGGGTTCAACAATTTAAAATGGGTCGTTCAAGTACGGAAGATGAACAACGCTCTGGAAGACCGAAAACTGCTACTACTATTGAAAACATTAGAAAAATATTTAATGAAGTGACTAAAGATAGACGAATAAAGCTCAGAGAACTTGCTGATATTGTTAAAATACACGAAAAGCAAGTTTGGAGTATTTTACATGATGAACTCCACATGAAAAAGCTATCCGCAAGATGGGTGTTGACTTTGCCCCAAAAAATCGTCCGTTGGACCAATTCCGAGGAGCTTTTAGCGATTTATCAGCGTAATCCAATAGAGTTCTTGCGCCGATTCATAACTGTTGATGAAACATGGATCCATCACTACATCCCAGAATGCAAAGAACAGTCAAAACAATGGATAGATGCTGGTAAAAGTGGTCCCAAGAAGGCGAAAACTGTTAAGTCAGCAGGAAAAGTAATGGCCACAGTATTTTGGGATGCAAGGGGTATAATATTAATTGATTATCTTGAGAAAGGAAAAACTATAAATAGTGAATATTATTGTGCATTATTGGATCGGTTGAGTAAAGAAATCAAGATAAAACGACCGCATTTAGAAAAAAAAAAGTTCTTTTTCATCAAGATAATGCTCCTTCACACACTGCATTTTTAACTCAACAAAAACTGGCCGAATTACTATTTGAAGATTTAGCTCCTTCTGATTATTTCTTGTTTCCAAACTTAAAGAAAATTCTCGGTGGCAAAAAATGTTCGTCCAATAGCAAGGTAATTGCTGAAACTGAGGCATATTTTGAAGGTCTTAAAAAATCTTATTTTTCGGATGGAATTAAAAAACTTGAAAAACGTTTGATGAAGTGTATTGAGTTGGAAGGAGATTATGTTGAAAAATAAATAATAATTCCAAAAAAACGGTTCTTTTTATGTTAGGCCAGTTACTTTTGCGGTCGCCTTCGTATACATAAATACTGATTTAAGTAAGGCGTTTGATAAAGTAAATCGTACTTCACGTACTTCACTTACTATTCAAGTTAAACATAATTGGATTTAATAATAATTTCAGAAACGGGCTTTCCTCTTATCTCATTGGAAGGAAACAAGTAGTTTTATTTGAGAAAAGTCTCTCAAGATCTATTCGTGTATCCTCTGGTGTCACACAGGGTAGCCACCTTGCACCCATTCTATTTTTACTTTTTATTAACGACTTTACTAATGTTTGCAGACGACGTGAAATTATTTTCTTCTTATGCCAGCCTTGTGGACTGTCACATACTGCTGGATGACTTGGACAGATTTAGTACCTGGTATGAATTTAATTTTATGGAATGGAACACAAAAAAGTGTAAGTGCTTCTCTAAAAGTAGATTGTTGGCTACTAAATTAAAATTATGAGGCTCTGAATTGACGTCGGTTGTTTCATTTATTGATCTTGGTTTTATGAAAGACAAAGATAAATTTCAACAACCATATCATTACTATGGTAAATAAAGCGTATGGTATCTTTTATTTTTTGAAACGCTGGGCAAAAGAGTTTACTTATCCATATACTACGAAACAGCTTTATATTTGTCTAGTCAGGCCAATTTTGGAAAAGGATCGGTGATTTAGTATCACCAATACTATTATTATGTTACCAAAATTGAATCCGTGCAGAAACAATTTTTACTGCTTTGCTTAAGAAAGAAGTCTACATTGGAATACTGGCTATGAACTCCCTTCTTGCAGCAGCAGGTTAAACCTAATTAAATTGCCCTCATTGAAGAGTCGTCGAACTATGATGAATACGATGATGGTACGAGTATATAAAATTATCCGTGGGGTTGAGGCATCTTAATATTTGATATCAAAAATCTCTATTAACGTCCCATTAAGACCTTCTAGAAACTATCAGTTTTTACACTTGTATTTCCAAAGGTACAATTATGAATGTGGTAATCAAATTCGTAGAATGTGGGCTGACTTTAACTCGTTATATCATTTAGTTGACCTCTCCTTAGGTTTTGATGCATTTAAAATTATAATTATTTTTTATTTAAACTCATTGTCTTCATACGAGTAACTATATAAACTACTAGCAAAGTACAAATTTCTAATTGTCTACTTATAGTGTTTCTTAAATTTTTTATTGGTATCTAATATTGTATAAGGTAAAGGTGGTGGTTATACTTTTAGTTTGTACAGTTTACTCTAATTCTTCAACTGGTTTTGGTTTCTTATATTTTTCTATTTAAAGATGGCGGAAATATTTAAGTTTGTGTAAATTTTCTAGTGATATGACGTTTTTTTGTCCACACTCCATTATGGATCGGTCCATAATGTGTACGTTGTCGTTACGTCATGGAGACTTGGTCCCCTTTGTCGGCAGGGGCGGGTATGAGTGGCGACGTTCGTAAAAAAAACTGAAATGAATAATTTGGATTTAAAAACAGCAAGGTTCTGTACATCAAGTGAACAGAATAACAATCATTGTCTCAACGAAAAAAAGAAATAAACGCTCAACTGGTCTAATGTTATTAGACATAGAAAAAGCTTTCGATACTGTTTGGCGCAACGGCCAAAGTTATAAGCTGCTGAAAGCATCAGTACCAACCTACACGTGCAAACTTATTGCAGACTTTCTTGACTGCAGATTATTCGCTTTTTCAATCAATAAAGCACAGTCTCCACAGAAAACAACCTCAACAATACTACCACGATGATCTGTACTATCACCACATCTCTATTCTATATATACATCGGAATTTTCTCCGCCAGCATACATGAAAGCAACATACTACGCTGCGTATTACAAGCTAAACGCTTGTAATAAGTACTTCTACAAATAGAAGATAAAGGTTAACCCCAAAAAAACGCAATCTATCATTTTTCCATACAACAATTCGCCAAACGAGCAACAAATCAGCAAATTAATTTCGAGAACTGAAGAATTACTATTTAAGACGACGTAAAATACCCTTGACAAGAAACTTTTATTTAAAAAAACATCGATAAAATCTGTAAATAAGGATTGAAAACATTAAAAGCTTTATGGCCGTTACTAAGTATACGATCTTCTCTCAATCTACAAAAAAAAATCTATACTATAAAAGTAAAATATGACCGACGCTAACATACGCATGCCCCATTTGGTATAGAGCTTCTAAAACTCACCCTAAGAAGCTGCAAATAATACAGAACAAGTGTCTCAAAATTATTTACAAGAAGCCTCGGAAATACTCAACTTTCCAACCTTATTACGAAAGCGGTTTTACCAATTTGTAAAAGAATAAGAATAACAGATAACTATAGTAGCATGATTGTATACGAGAATGTATAGAATCAAAATAATATTTATTTCTTAAAAAACATCATCAAATTGAAAACTGCGCGCACTTGAAGGCTTACTCGTGTTAGTAAATCAACCTCATATTTGATTTCTTTACGGTCAAATGAAGATTTTTCCTTTAAAACTATCAATGATCTACACATAATGTTTTAAGATCTAGTATTATAAATTTTCTTGCTGCAATATCTTTTGATAAAATCTCATAATCTGTACTACATATACAAATATAAAACTTAATATTAAAAAAGACGAATTACAAATTGAAAAAATACAAATTTCTGGCGAAATGTTTTTAAAATAGTTTATTTATCAACTATAAACGAGTAAAAAATATGAAAAACGGACAATTCCATGCTAAATATAAAAAAAATCAAAAGTTAAACTTTGACCTTGAATTCCATAATAACTTTTGTTACTGGTTTTATTGAAATTTAAACAAGAGAAAAGCTTAAGGAGTTATATACTAAGATTTTGACATCGGTTCTATAATTAAAGAGTTTTGACCAGTAAAAAAAGATTCTGAACCACCGTGCGCTGTTTTTACATGGCTTAGAGATAAATCTCTTTCTCGTAATGTCGAAAAGGGATGAACCTGTGTTTACTGGCATGATAGCCGTGCCCACTTCCATCATACAACAGCGGCCCATATTTTTTGCTTAAGGCTTGATTTATCACTATATGTTTTTATAAAACACCGTTGCAATTCTCTCTCCCCATTTTCGAATTATCCATCCGATTTTTAACATACTGCGCCCGTACAGGATCCACATTTGATTTTCAACCAAAAAAGTTTCATTAAAAGAGCAGAAGAAAACCCAATTCTTTTATTTGCTTGTTTTGTTGGGCTAATTGTGGTCATTTTTTGCTTGATGTAAATAAAACTAATCTATTTCATCTTTGTTTCTCGACGTTTCGCCGGCTTTTTTCCAGCATCTTCAGGAGAAAATTATTTATTGCAAATCGATTAATTTGACATCTTATAATTATTTATACTACTTATTTATACTCCGCTGCAATACTTTGACGAGAAAAGTTCTTTTTAATACTAGTATTAAGTTCCAACTGTGATATTTTTCTCTGTGATTATTTGTGTTATTAATAAATTGTGTTGTGAAGTCCACTTTTTTTTAAATAGTATAAATAATTATAAGATGTTAAATTAATCGATTTGCAATAAATAATTTTCTCCGGAAGATGCTGGAAAAAAGCCAGCGACACGTCGAGAAACAAAGACGAAATAGATTAGTTTTATTTACATCAATCAAAAAAAATTAGTCCAACAAAACAAACAAATAAAATAATTACACTTGGTCGTAAACAAAACAGAAAACCCAATTTTTCTAACGGATAAATACCCTAATAACCACATACAAGAACAAAGTTCGGATGAAGAAAAGAAACTCGAATACAATAGTTTAATTTGTGCTTCAATATTAATTTTGCAATGTCAATTTGTATTTTCTCAATTTCAATTTTGTGTTTTCTCAACATCTATTGAATTCAGTAATTTTATTGAACTGACATAAACATACATGTACATATTTAAGTTAATTTCAAACGTAACTTGATTATATTCTAATATATATAATGATATATATTTACAAAACTTTCCCCTGTTTGAAAGTTAACAAAGATTTAAACAACTACATAAATATTTTAAACGAATTTTTGCTAGAGGTTTTGTTATCATGTCTGCAACTTGCTCTTCAGGGGATACTTGAGAAACTTGCAATTGACCCTCGTTGGCTTTGTCTCCGATAAAAAAAATGTTTAATTGTATGTGTTTAGTACGTCTATGTAATTCCGGGTTTTAAGCTAGACGTATAGCAGCAGTGTTGTCGATTTGTATGGGCGGTATCTTATTTAGATTAATAACTTCGTTATAAAGCCTTGTAAGCCATATAACTTCTTTGGATGCTTCATTAGCAGCTTCAATTTCTGCCTCAGTCGTAGATGTTGTAACAATTTGTTGTCTAATACTTAAGCAGGATATAGCTCCTCCAGCATATGGCCCAACAGATCATATGTCCAGATGTAGATCTTCCCGTCTTTAAACATCCTCCGAAATCGGCATCACTAAAGCATTCTAAATACTTTGGGCCATTTTTAGCATTTTCTACACCAATATCTAAAGTTCCCGCAATGTATCTTAGAACTCGCTTTACTCTTTGTACATCTTCTGAAGTAGGATTTTCCAAAGATCTTGACAAGAAACCAACTGAAAAAGCCAAATCTGGTCTGGTTCCAAGCATTAAATAAATCAATGCACCAACTGCTTGCCTATACGGAAATTCGGTTTATACTTTCCTTGATTTAATATTTTTACATACTTTATCCATCGGTGTTGCAAAAAATTTACATTCGGAGAAATTAAATCTTTGAAGTATCTTCCTGGCATACGCTTTTTGATAAGCATTGATACCGCCTTGCTTCTTTTCAACTTCAAAGCCGAGGAAATAATTCGCATCTTTCACTACGATTTTTAATTCTGATTTTAATTCAATTAAAAATGAATTCAGCAGTTCTTCATAATCAGTGGCAGCAACTAATCCTTCATTTACGTAAAGTGCCAATATAAGTAGTAACTTTTTTCCTTCTCTTTCCCTTATATACTTATAAAGACAAGGGTCAGCAGTACTTGCTTTTAGACCAATTTAATTAACAAAAAAATTTTCACTATGATTTTATATTCTGATTTTAATTCATTTAAAAATGAATTCAGTTTTTCATAATCAGTGGCAGCAAATTATCCGTCATCTAAGTAAAGTTCCAATAGTAACTTTTTTCCTTCTCTTTCGCTTATATAAAGACAAGGGTCATCAGTATTTGCTTTTAGACCAATTTTACTAACAAAAAAATGTAACACCTCTGTTTAAGTCCAATAAAACTCTTATTAAGCGTAAATAACTTTTAATGTCAAAAAGTGAGCTCAGTATGGCCGATGGATTGACAAATAACCGTACGATCTATTTATGCAATTTAATACTTTTTGGAAGATAAACGGAATAATTGTAAATCTTCGCAATTGTTCAAATTAAATTGTGTATTATTAGCCTTAATCTGAACAATGCTGCTATATGCCGGCCGAAATTGGAAAGATCATCTAGTATAACTGCCAAACATCTCAACGAGTCCACATATACAATATCATCGTTCCCAAGTCTAATGCTAGATACACCTGTGACTACCGTTGCAGCAATACAGCCATGTTGAAGAAAACGTTACTTCGTGTGTAGCGATGTCGCCACGTGTTTTGTGAACAACAAATTTTGCTGCGACACGTTCCTGACGGTTGGCTCGTGCTTTTAATTTCCTGTCAAAGATGTTAAAAAATCTTGGAAAAACATGACAATGCTTATCGGACGGAATCCCTGAGATAAACAGCCTTTTGGTATCTGCCCTTCATGGCGCAAATGCACGTATTTGCCAAACTATTATTGCTTCTAAGCATAATGAAAAGTTACAAAATTTCGATTCCACGACTGCTGGTTCTATGCACGGAATCGACAACAACAACCGCAAAGTGTACCTTCACCGTCTTATATTGACATACTTAAGTACATATGTATATGCTTTGAATGCCAAGTTGTTGGTTAAAAAGCCAAATTACAAACAGAACTCCTAAAGGGAATATAATCTGCGATATATTCATTGCATTAACAATCCTTTAAAATATTGCATTTTTGAACGTACATACTACATATATTATCAAGTTATCAAGTAGTGACACCAAATTGCGTAATATTCTTGTCTTTTTTCTATTTTAAATAAAAAAAAGTGGAACAAAACAATGTTGGATATATAGCGATAAATATTTAGTTTGTTTTGTAATTTTGAACTACTACATACTACTTTCAAGCGAAAAGTGAAGGCCGTAAATGAGCAGGGCACAACAAAGTTGTTTTTAATCATTCTTCTTCTTCGCGTAATTATTTACGCTGAAAATAGTGACTGCATCGCCGAAAAATGAGTTAAACGACTTTTCGGTTTGCGTAAGTAAGCAAGTTTAGGGGACCACAAGAGAGATGTATTAAAAAACTTCTTATATAAGCGGCAAATGAAAAATAATACTTTTCAAAAATATTTGATAAATGTGGCAAGTGGAAATTTAAGAAAGGAGTTGTGCGCCTTGTACCTGTACTTCAAAGACCTTGAACTAAAACAGTATTCAAGTTTTGTTCAACGTAAGGATACCATTAAATCGATATGCAATTACCTTAATCGGATCCGTAGTGCAAAGTAACTACTAACTGTATATATGTATGTTTTATAACAACAAGCGAAAGGACAAAAACTACGTATAGTATTACACTTCTGTGGCTATGTCAACACCAGATAACAGAAATCATTCCGATTTGCTCTATACATTTTCTTTTTTTTTAATTGTATCAAAAGCACTATTTAAAAAAATACCGGGAGTATAGGAGAGAATTTCAACAAAAACAATGTAAAAATCACTTTTTTCGCATAAATTACAAACAATTGTCAATTTAATCCAAAACTACTAAATTTATCAGCGAGTGAGACAAAACCGAAAGTACTAAAAGTGAGTTTGTTAAATTAGTATAGTTACATTAATGAACACATCTGTGGTCGTATGGTGAATAGACATAGAAAATAGTTGCGCAAAAATTGTTTGCATATATTTAATACTATTGAACACAAAAACACATAAGTTGTTTCTCTGTGTATTTACACAGGACAATTGGCGAGAGACAGTTGAGAATAAAATGCATTGGTTTTTAAAAAATGAAAAAATTGATCGCGTGACGTTGGTGTCCAAACAATTATAAAGACAATACAGTTTATAGCAAACCTCGATGGAGTCGTATCGGGCTGTAATACCCTAGACAGACGACAGCGTTAATGTGCATTAAAAATCCACTAATGCAAATTAAAATTATATGGTGTTTGATTGTAAACAACAGTTTGTCAACTATTTTTTTCCATTTACATGGATATAAAATGGATAAAATAAAGAAATTACAATTAGCAGCTATGCTGTTGTCAAAAAAAAACACAATTTATTTGAAAGCAAGCTGCAATTAATTTTGCCGAAATTGGCCCATAATGTAAAAATTGTACGTACACTACCAATTAGGGATAATAGTTGATTTTTGGGTACTTTTTTGATACTTCTTTACTTGGAAAAGTACATGGTACCCCCGCAAATCATTTGATACCTTTTCCGTACTAAGTACTTCTTATTGCTTGCATAAATGCTTAAACCAACAAAATATTCTTTGAATAGAATTGAAATGAAAGGACGTAATAAAAGACGATGGGGCTATTTTAAAAGATGGACCAATATGGTCGAGCTTCTGTATATTTGGTTTAAGTCGCTCATAACGCTCTATTCTACCTATATATGGGGGCTACATGAAAATGTGAACCGATATTTTTCAATATTACAAAGATTTCTAATATATCTTCCATATGTGCACTATACTAAATTTGATAGAGATCGAATGCTAAATAGGGCTTATGGATTGGCAGGACCTCAAATGAGGAGAGACCAATATGATCCAACGTACCATGCAAATGTTTTACCGACAGGACACGAATCTGTTACAATCTTTGTGCAGGACTATCCCAAAACATGGACTATTAGTATCGCGTCACTTTCCGTACAAAATTCGGTCAGAGTTGGATGTAATAGGTGGCTTTTCCGGCTTCAGATTTTGAGTTGAAACCAGTAGTGTATTAGTGTCGTCCTACATTGAACAATTTAAATAGGGTTCGCTCAATGGAATCAGATAGTGGTAATGAATTGATTCAGATCTATCTCCTTGGGGGTTGAAAACATCGGCACTATACCATAATACCCTACCACAGGGTAGTGTAGGGTATAACAATGTTGTAACTTTGTATAGGGGATTGCATGTATAGGGGAAACCAGTGTGTTGGCTAATTAAAAAAAAATGAAATACCTAAATGCTGTTTAAATGCAGTTTGATTTTGTGCATTTGCGACAGAGGTAATGCAGTTTGGGAAGAGTTAATGCACGAGTTCAAGAAATAGTGAATAAACCAAATTTAATAAGTATGTAAACACATTAATTTATATTATATTTTAACCGCAAATAGTTCAAATTGTAGATATTTGTTAAACTATTAGTATGATTCAGGGAAGATAAATAAAGTACAAAAAAGTACTTCTGTGGTAAAAAAGTACCAACATTTTTTAATTTTTATGGTGGTTTTACCGTTATTCATATGTTCTTGAAAGCCATTATTTTCTTTGGCGCGTGTTTTGAATATTTTAATTGAAAAATGTGTCCATACAACAAACGATAGATTAGCGATTACTGAGATAGAGCCTCTCATCAATTTAATTTTTTTGTATAATGGGAGTTAATTATTTATTCAAAGAGAAACAATACAAATTATTCATAGGGTTTTGTATAAAAAGTAAAAAACATCCTATTATTTGTACAGAACATGAGGTGTACTGAGGTACGTACTCTGGAGATCGAGATGATGTTGTATTTTACGTACATATATTATTATGATATATTTTTTGGTAAAATATTGCTTGTTACTTTTAAATTATAACAGCAACAAGTTATATAGTCTGGAATGAATTTGTTAAACCATAAATACATTTTATCTTCAAAATTAATTTATTCGTAAATCTTCACAAAACTTTAAATAAAACTTCTTAGCATTTTCTTTGAATTTTTTGATCGTATCAAATCAACAACGGTTACACAATATACATCTTGAACAGGAAACTAAAGTCAAAAAGTATTAACAATATTACCAAAGTATCTCATTTATCATCCCCGTTTGAATGTGAAAAATGAGAAAATCATTTTTTTCTCTTAATTTAATGGATGCCGAAAGGGAACCAAACAATTCCACATTTGCCAATGGTCGACATAGGGGTGCTGACTATTGGTAAATTGTAATTTTTCAATAATTCCTGAAGTCGGTAGGAGCTTTTCTTCTTATGTTATTAATTTTTTATTTTGTTTGCACTACCGCTAAATACCACATATATAATGCAACCAGCTGATGTGAGTGTATTTAAAACTCTGCAAGCAGAATTGAAGAAAGCCGTAAGGGATTGACAACTAAAGCCCGAATAACCCAATGAGTTATTTCGAAATCCACTTTTTGTTCGCTTCTTCATATGGTGCTTACCTGAATATGACATACCATTAAGAATGGTTTTCGAAAGTGTGGTTTGTACACTTTCAATCCGGACAATGTTGATTACACCAAATGTCTTAAAAATCAGTTAGAAATATTGACTGAAGATCATGAGGAAACTATGGAATATGTTATTGAATCAGATTTTAATACATATAGCCGTTAGTGTAATTAATTCTATAGCTCCTAATTTTCGAGAACGAGGGATTAATTCAGATATTATTGCCGAAGGAAATTAAAAAAACAGCAAATAATAAAAATATTGAAATATTAGACAATACTACACATCATGAAGGAATACACACAATCAATGCGGATTCGATTGAATCTCCCGACTGCATAGATTCGATGTGACCAACTGTAGCTGTAACTAATAAAGACAACGCTTTCCAATCAAGCAATTAATCAATACACAATTATATTACTTAAGATTTTAACTTATTGAAAGCTATTAGCTATACGCCTCAAATTTCAGATAATTTTTAAATAAACTTTTTGTAACTTAGCCCAAATATTTAGTATTTACATGCGCAACATCATAAATGAAAACCAATGAAACTTCCATGTCACCATCGATAAGCATCTATATCTTTCGAAACCATCGGACTCTGCTATGATATATCCGCTCTTACTTTGACGATAATGCCAAGGAGGATTGGCTAAAAAATGTGGAATGTGATACTTGTCCTAAGTGGTTCTATCTTAAGTGGTTATTAGCGTCTGCGCAATAATAACAAGAAGCGCAAGAAATGTATTAAACTTGGCAGCACTTTTCAAATTGCTGTAGAGGGGTAGGAAAACAAATAAACAAAAAGAAACATGAAAATTAGGAAAAAGAAAAACAAGAAGTTTTTGAGAAAAACATGGAAACTTCGAGAATACGTAAAGGCGAGAATACGTAAAGTTTTTATTTAAAGTTGCCACAGCCAGCAAAACTACAAATAAACAATAATACACGAAGCGACAAAATTTGTTGACAAACAAATATTTTAACAAGTATATCAATATCAACATATAAAACTTAAAATCGACATATAAAACTTAAAACTAAAAAAATTTCCGCCACCAATTAAGACCAATCCACCGAGGGAACAGCAGAGTAACAGCGCCAAGCCTGGTAGCTGCAATGCCTTTTCCGCCGACACCAATACGCGACAGTGAAACCTAACGTTAGAAAAAATAAGTGAAGAAAATAAATTATATCCTTTTTTTTGTGATTTAAAGAGGTGAAGAAATTAAAAAAAATATCGATGTAGGAACGTAATTATCATACCTTTCAAAGATGGGAAAGTGCGCGTAAAGTATCGTTAGGGTTGAGCTCAAGCCTAGGGAAATCTTAAGTTAGGCATGGTTTTTGCCCAGAAACTCACCCCTATTTCTTTCTAAAGAAAAACATCAGTTCACTTTCTCTGAAAAAAGACATACATTTTAATTAATAAACCGGACGAAAAAGTTACGCCATACAATACTGCTTACTGCGTATTACCAAGATACCACACAAACTCATCAGCTACAGCAGATCCACTTCAGGGCCAGGTGACCATTCTAAACCTGCCACAAGGTTTCCAGCAGTTGCTCCAGAGGTGCCGTCAAGAGGCTAAAATTAAAAGAAATATAATTGGATAATTTTCTAAAACTTCTCTTATTTAATTCAAAATTACATTTTCTTTATTTTTTTTTTGGAAAGAAGAATTAAATTATTGTTCAAACAATTTGTTCGAATTATGCGTTAATGTTTAGTTTTTTGAATATTAACGAAAATTTTATACCATAATAAAGGGATTCTTTTGTAAAACGAAGTTAGGAAAAAACTTTTTAATATGAACTTCTAGTTCATATAAGGCAAGGTGTAGTTGGGAAAGGCAAGGGGTAAGTAGAGGTATTGGATCAGAAATAATTGGAGGTATCACGGTGGAGTTTGGTTTCCGACTACAAGAGGGAGGGTGATTTCTTGGCATACCAGCCGCCAAGAAGTTGAGTGTCCGTGATGGTTGTAGTGAGTACATGTTTCAGTATAAAGTAGATTTTCTTGCTTCGGGTCTGTGTCTTTTGTGTTGTCCCCTGCGTGTTTTATATCAATTTAAGTCTGGTATGATTATGTGTTTTACTGTTCCTGTCTTCATGACCAGATTGTTGGCATGAACCACGCCCATCCGTCGAGCTTAGCCGCGCTAAACGCCAGCATAGCAGCAAAGGCCGACAATCTGGTAAAACTAATTCTTTTGTTTGAAGTAAGATCCCAAAGAACCAGAGACAGCTATTACAACCTACCGTACATCGAAGTATGTAATATATATGGATTTCGTATACAAGGCATGCACTGTCCAAAATGACTAAGTTCCTAATATCAAAGATCTCATCTAAAAACTATTAGTGTAATAATGTTTAGTTATGTTAGAATGTAAACTTTTTGTTATTTCATTGAAATAAAGATTTTTCATTAACAAAAAATGGCATGCCGACTATAGGAACATCACATGCCGATTATGATATATATATATTTATTAATCAAATGCAGCTAATTAGTCCTTAAGCAATAACCCTTGTATAAGAGGAATTTGTTACCCCAGTATCATATTCACGTACTTTAGGACAATAGGTACAAGAAACAGAAATTGTTACAATGTCGACTACTGGTACACTTACTCTATGTGACGATAAGAAGAAGAAAAATGAACTTCAAACAACTTGTTCTGAAATTTAAAAACTTGCTATAAAATTGCTATTAAAACTGTATATATTATATTTGCGAACAAACGATTTCGATGTCTGTGGCCTAGTGACTAGAACATTCGCTTAGAGAGTGTATGGTTCTGGGTTCGAATCTCAGGAGAAGCAAAAAACGCAATTTTTTATTTAATATTTTTGCTTAAAAATGTATCTTCTGGCGTTTGAACTCCCGACCTCACAACTTTCAAAATTATTTACGTTTGCGATTTTTTTTTCACAAATTGCGATGTTTCTCCGCTTACGTCAAATCACTTGCAGAATTTACTGTCTTCAAAAAATTAGAAACCGTGACGAGGACAATGAGATACGATTGTGTATTAGTAACAAAGCGGAAATGTATTGACAGTATCTTCGCAAAACTGCCCAGAGTGAAAATTAGCTATGAGGGATCTGCTCCGACATCCAGGTGAAGGAAACCCATCATCTGTACTGGGTGTACTGGGGTCAGCTTTGAGAGCTTTGCCGGACAACTGACAAGGTGCAGCACGTCATGTGATCCCTAATGGCAAGCGGGCAGAAGTCCTGGACGATGCCCAATACAAATTGAGGCGGCTGCACCATCCAGATATCAGCTGAGCTAGAAATTCGCGCTTTTGCCATGGTATCGTCTTCTGTTCTGGTGGAATCTTGAAAGTCGAACCCAATCAGCCTAGGCAGAGGCATCCTGTTCATGAGATAGTGGTTGGGATGACTATGTCCAAGACACCCAATGTTTTGTTAATGTTTTTTAATGGAATCGTTGGCTCATTCCATGATGAACTTTGTTTGTGAACCAGAAATCGGTCTAATCTTTGAAGCCTGGTGCAACAGATTTGTACACGGTTTAGAAAACGGAGGCAGGCACTCTTGAAGATCAAAAAAAATTGCTTAAACAGCTATGTAACAGAAACCAACTCAACATCATGGAAATCGATTTAATCTTTTGAGCTTTGGGACAAATGATGGCATAGCTGCACTAAAGGAAAAATATCAGACTGTATTTGAACACAGCGCTAGGACTGTGCACGAAAACAAAATTGCATATTCAGTTGCTGCCTGGTGCCAAAGAGATTTACATTTCCAAACGCCCAGCTCGTTATGTGACAAGAACTGGAATCGAATCGGATCCTGGTGAAAAGAGCAGAAATTAATCTGGTCTTCAATGTCAGAAATCGCTAGATGATTTGATCATTAAAATGGCTTTCGACTCATTACAACCAATAATTTCGAATACATGTGACAGCAGACGCACCATAGAACGGGTTGCAAGCAATCATCTACCGAACATTTCCTGACAACAGCGTTAAAGCTATACATCACATTTCCAGATCCCTCACACCTGCTGAAAGAAACTACCAAAAAAAGAGGAAAGTTTAAGCGCTCATTTTCGCCGTCTAACGGATTCAAAAGATATTTTCAGAAGCAAGTTAACATTGCATAAAGACCACAAGCCGCTCCAGAAAATATTCGGTTCAAAAAGGGGATTTCAGTTTATACAGCTTATCAAAAATCAAATCAATCGCTCTGCGCAATAACGAAGACTACGTTCGATGGTGGCAAAATTGTCAACGAGCATTAGAGAATCCCGTGAAAACTAACCTTTGTTTATATTCATTGACATCGCTCCCGCTTGAGAGAATCCATATTGACTACTCCGGAGGGTAAATATAGGATAAATATTAACTCTTAATTATTGATTCATTCCCTAATTAATCTGTCAAATACAAGACCTCGATTGTTAAAGATGTTAAATAAATACTGCGGACAATTCGGAAATCCTGAACAAATATTTTCGGACAACGGAACTCAATTATGTTACTATGAACAATTCCAATAATCTTGTAAAAAAAAGATCTATAGAACACACTACAACTGTACGATTTCATCCCAGCTCTAATATACAAGCTGGCGATTCGATGATACCTTCAAAGGTGCATTAAAACAACCGAAGAGGAAGAAACACCTACAGAAGCACTACAGACATTCTTAGATCTATATGA
Organism: Hydrotaea diabolus; assembly: GCA_963513945.1. Lineage (NCBI taxonomy): Eukaryota > Metazoa > Arthropoda > Insecta > Diptera > Muscidae > Hydrotaea > Hydrotaea diabolus. Next base: position 92,149,852 of record OY740717.1, on the reverse strand, counting down.
ATCACCCAAATCCAAAATCACTACACGGAAAAAATACTGCAGAATAATTTATTGGACGAAAAATGAGAAGGCCTTCGAAGGCATAGCGATTTAGTCTATGCAAGAAACTTCAAGGGAAATAAAAGTTATTGGGTGTCTGGAGATAATCGGAAATATCGCCACCGTAACGTACAACACTTTCATCGAAGTTCTCGTAAGAGGATATTTCCTCGTAAGACTTCATTCCAGAGACATCAAGATTTAACATCAACATTCAATTTGCCTTTGGATATTTTACTCTCAGAATTTGAAATTACGACATCATCTGCATCGGAAGATTTTCTAACACCAACTGGTTCACCAACATGGTCTCCTCTGAGAATTACTAGCCGAATACAGCCGGAGGAACCAATATCAAGATCACCATAGGCAAATTAAAGAGGGAAATGTTAGAGAGACTGTGGTTAAAGAGGGACTGTAGTGAAAACGAAGCTATAAAACTTCCTTAACACATACCGCAGTGCAAAAATTGGCAATAATCATACCAAAACTATTACTTCAAACAAGCCAGATGCGCCAGCAAGCACGAAACTAATATTTGCGAAAAACCTGTCTTCCTTCCAAAGTGCTGTAACTGTGGGAAAGATGTGTCATCAAGCACGAAACTAATAATTGCGTAAAACCTGACTTCCTTCCAAAATGCTGTAACTGTGGCAAATATCATCCTACAGCAGCAACATCTGTAACCTCTACTAAACCACACAAACCTACGGATCAAACATAGGCAGCAGCAACAACCTCAACTGCAGCTTAATCAATAAACCCTGATTATCGAAATTCCAATACATTGAATGCAAGAAAGCTTTATTTGAAGCCGCCAAATCGAGTACATCGTTACAGGTGAATACAAATAAGGTTTCGTACGAAATACTCTAATGGGAATCTTGTCAAACTGGAAGTTATTGAATCTTGTAACAAAGTCTGCGCCAAAGTATGTTAAAATGAAATTTCTTTGGTAGCCTAATCTAAATGTATAATGTACTAAAGTTAATGCAATGGAATGCGAATTAATATAAAAAGAAAAAGACATTGATGTTTCGCTAGTTAGTGAAACACATTTAATTAAGAAGTTTTTTTCTAAAATACAAAAATTACGAAATATACCACATTAGTACCACTCTAGTAAAACGCAGAGGGAGTGCTGTTATTGTAAAAAAACGTTATAACACGAGTTGGAAACTGAAAAGAGTTCTTAAAAGTGCCAAGCTACAAATAAATCTATAATAGATAACAAACCCCCTATGTCTATCACGTCGGTATACAGTCCCTTACGACCCTTACATTGTGTGGAATGAATTTGTTAAACCATAAATACACTATCTTTAAACTAATTTTTTCGCAAATCTTCACAAAACTTTAAATAAAACTTCATAGAATTTTCTTTAAATTGTTTGATCGAATCAATATCATTGATATTTGTGGATACGTACAAATCGACAACGGTTACACAATAAACATCTTGAACAGGAAACTAAAGTCAAAAGTATCAACAATAGAACCAAAGTATCACATTTATCATCCCTGTTATAAATGTGAAAAATGAGACAAACAATTTTTTTCTTATTTTAATGTATGCCGACATGGAAACAAAACAATTCCACAATTGCCAATGGTCGGGGTGCTGACTATTGGTAAATTGTAATATTTTAATAATTCCTGAAGTCGGTAGGAGCTTTTCTTCTTGTGTTATTATTTTTTATTTTGTTTGCACTACCGCTAAATACCAAACATATAATGCAACCAGCTGATGTGAGTGTATTTAATCCTCTTCAATAAGAAAACAGAAAATAATCAATATATTGAAATATTAGACAATATAAGTACTACACCTCATGAAGAAACACACACAATCAATGCGGAATTCGATTGAATCTCCCGACTGCATAGATTCGATGTGACCAACTGTAGCTGTAACTGATAATGACAACGCCTTCCAATCAAGTAATTCATCAATACACAACTATATTACTTAAGATTTCAACTAATTGAAAACTATTAGCTATTCACCGCCAATTTAAGGTAATTTTTAATAATCTATTTGTAACTTAGCCCAAATATTTAGTATTTACATGCGCAACATTATAAATGAAAACCAACGAAACTTCCATGTCACCATCGATAAGCATCTATATTTTCCGAAACCATCGGACTCTGTTATGATATATCCGCTCTCACTTTTACGCTAATGCCAAGGAGGATTGGCTAAAAAAATGTGGAATGTGATACTTGTCCTAAGTGGTTCCATCTTAAGTGCACTGATTTAAGAAATCTACCGTACATCGAAGTATGTAATTGATATGGATTTCGGTTACAAAGCATGCACTGGCCAAAGTGACTAAGTTCCTAATATCAAAGATCTCACCTAAAAACTATTAGTGTTAGTATGTTTAGTTATGAAGTGTAAACTTTTTGTTATTTCATTGAAATAAAGATTTTTCTTTAACAAAAAATGGCATGTCGACTATAGGAACATCACATGCCGACTATGATAAAGGCATGCCGACTACTCGCAACACGATGTATATTACTAAATATATTTATTAATCAAATTTATTTATTGAAAACAGCTAATTGGACCTAAAACAATAACCCTTGTGTTAGAGGAATTTGTTACCCCAGTATCATATTCACATACTTTAGGGTACTAGGTACAAGAAACAAATATTGTTTAAATGTCTACTACTGGTACACTTTTTCTATGTGACGAAAAGAAGAAAAAAACAAACTTCAAACTATGGTTCTGTGTTCGATTCTCAGGAGAAGCAAAAAACGCATTCCTCTATTTATTTTTTTTTTAAAAAAAAAAATTTTATGTTTCGATTTTTTTCACAAATTACGATGTTTCGCCATTATCTGGCCGCTTACGCCAAATCATTTGCAGAATTTACTGTCTTCAAAAAATTAGACACCGTGACAAGGACAATGAGATACGATTGTGTATTAGTAAAAAAGCGGAAATGTATTGACGTTATCTTCTCAAAACTGCACAGCGGGAAAATTGGCTATGAGGGATCTGCTTCGACATCCAGGTAAAGGAAACCAATCATCTGTACAGGATGTACTGGGGTCAGCTTTGAGAGCTTTGTCGGACAACTGACAAGGTGCAGCACGTAATGTGGTCCTTATGGCAAGAGGGCAGACGTCCTGGACGATGCCAAATACGAATTGAGGCGGCTGCACCATCCAGATATCAGCTGAGCTAGAAATTCGCGCGTTTGCCAAGGTATCGTCTTCTGTATTAGTGGAATCTTGAAAGTCAAACATAATCAGCCTAGGCGGAGGCCACAAGCACGCTAAATTCACTGCAAAAACAAGCAAGATTACACAACTTTCACACAGTGAAAGGAAAAAAGTTTAAATGAATTTGAAATCAAACTTTCGGACGAATGCCGTATTCATTACCAAAAAATTAAATTTCAATTACTTCGAAAATACACTACAGTGACAATTAACGACAAACCTGTTCGACTTCAAGTCGATACTGATTCAAACATATCGATTATATCGGATTCACCACGGAAAAGTATTGGTAAGTAAGACGCCCACACAATCAATGACTGTGCTAGTATTGGAAATACGAACAAAATCAATATCCTTGCCAAGTTCGAATGCATGGTCACAATGCATTACGCCACAAAGTCCTTAAACAGCTATGTAACAGAAACCAACTCAACATCATGGAAATCGATTTGAGCTTTGGGACAAGCCGATATCATTTTGGTGTCGATAAATCAAGTTTAATGATGGCATAGCTGCACTAAAGGAAAAATATCAGACTGTGTTTGAACACAGCGCTAGGACTGTGCACGAAAACAAAATTGCATATTCAGTTGCTGCCTGGTGCCAAAGAGATTTACATTTCCAAACGCCCAGCTCGTTATGTGACAAGAACTGAAATCGAATCGGATCCTGGTGAAAAGAGCAGAAATTAAGCTGGTCTTTCGACTCATTACAACCAATAATTTCGAATACATGTGACAGCAGACGCGCCATATAAAGGGTTGCAAGCAATCATCTACCGAATATTTCCTGATAATAGCGTTAAAGCTATACATCACATTTTAAGATCCATCACACCTGCTGAAAGAAACTACCAAAAAAGAGGAAAGTTTAAGCGCTCATTTTTGCCGTCTAACGGTTTCATAAAGATATGTTCAGAAGCAATTTAACATTGCATAAAGACCACAAGCCGCTCCAGAAAATATTCGGTTCAAAAAGGTTCGGTTCAGTATATACAGCTTATCAAGAATCAAATCAATCGCTCTGCCCAATATCGAAGACTACGTTCGATGGTGGCAAAATTGTCAACGAGCATTAGAGAATCCCGTGAAAACTAACCTTTGTTTATATTCATTGACATCGCTCCCGCTTGAGAGAATCCATATTGACTACTCCGGAGGGGAAATATAGGATAAATATTAACTCTTAATTATTGAAAATACAAGACCTCGATTGTTAAAGATGTTAAATGAATACTGCAGACTATTCGGATATCCTGAACAAATATTTTCGGACAACGGAACTCAATTATGTTACTATGAACAATTTCAATCCTCTTGTAAAAAAGATCTATAAAACACACTACAACTGTACGATTTCATCCCAGCTGTAATATACAAGCTAGTGATTCGAAGATACCTTCAAAGGTGCATTAAAAAAAACCGAAGAGGAAGAAACACCTACAGAAGCACTACAGACATTCTTAGATCTATATGAATCACCAAAATCCAAAATCACTACACGGAAAAAATACTGCAGAATCATTTATTGGACGAAAAATGAGAAGGCCTTCGAAGGCATAGCGATTTAGTCTATGCAAGAAACTTCAAGGGAAATAAAAGTTATTGGGTGTCTGGAGATAATCGGAAATATCGCCACCGTAACGTACAACACTTTCATCGAAGTTCTCGTAAGAGGATATTTCCTCGTAAGAATTTATTCCAGAGAATCCAACATCAACGAAGATTTAACACCAACATTCAATTTGCATTTGGATATTTTACTCTCAGAATTTGAAATTACGACATCATCTGCATCGGAAGATTTTCTAACACCAACTGGTTCACCAACATGGTCTCCTCTGAGAATTACTAGCCGAATACAGCCGGTGGAACCAATATCAAGATCACCACAGGCAAATTAAAGATGGAGATGTTAGAGAGACTGTGGTTAAAGAGGGACTGTAGTGAAAACGAAGCTATAAAACTTCCTTAACACCTACCGCAGTGCAAAAATTGGCAAAAATCATACCAAAACTATTACTTCAAACAAGCCAGATGCTCCAGAAAGCACGAAACTAATATTTGCGAAAAACCTGTCTTCCTTCCAAAGTGTTGTAACTGTGGGAAAGATGTGTCATCAAGCACGAAACTAATAATTGCGTAAAACCTGACTTCCTTCCAAAATTATGTAACTGTGGCAAATATCATCCTACAGCAGCAACATCTGTAACCTCTACTAAACCACACAAACCTACGGATCAAACATAGGCAGCAGCAACAACCTCAACTGCAGCTTCATCAATAAACACTGAGTATCGAAATTCCAATACATTGAATGCAAGAAAGCTTTATTTGAAGCCGCCAAATCGAGTACATCGTTACAGGTGAATACAAATAAGGTTTCGTACGAAATACTCTAATGGAAATCTTGTCAAACTGGAAGCTATTGAATCTTGTAACAAAGTCTTAGATGTGCGCCAAAGTATGTTATAAGGAAATTTCTTTGGTAGCCTAATCTAAATGTATAATGTACTAAAATTAATGCAATGGAATGCGAGTTAATATAAGAAGAAAAAGACATTGATGGTTCGCTAGTTAGTGAAACACATTTAATTAAGCAGTTTTTTCTAAAATACAAAAATTACGATATATACCATATTATTCACTCTAGTAAAACGCAGACGCAGAGGGAGTGCTGTTATTGTAAAAAACGTTATAACACGAGTTGGAAACTGAAAAGAGTTCTTAAAAGTGCCAAGCTACAAATAAATCTAGAATAGTGTTTAGCGCGTATCCTTGCAGCAAGGAAGGCTAATTATATAAGAAGATAAATGAGAAAAGCAGGTTTTCTATTTCAAAGGTTGGTCGCGGTTGGACCATCCTTAATGAAGTTCAACGTGATACTCGTACTTAAAAACTAATATAACAAAAATGACGCCTAATATAAGCGGGAAAAACTAGAAATTCAATCGCTTAAGGCTAGAAAGGGATAAATATATATTATTGAGAATATTCATTAAACATAGAAACTTAAAGCAATAAAAAGAAATGTCAAAAAATAGAAATGAAATGATAGTTATTAACTTTTGTTGGACGGTGCGTTCAACATCCTGGCGGGGGCGAAATTTGGAAAACAGCATGATTTTATTGAAGTCGATTCACATACAAGCGAGTAGATAAGACATCATTCATTGCCCAAGGTGATCAGGTTTAGGATGAACCATTTGAATACGGATGTTCATGGCTAGGTAGATCTAGTGAGATAAAAGGAAGAGAAAAAGAAAGAAAAGTATGATACCAAACAATGTTTCTTAACAACGATCAATTTTTGTTGCTTGGAGGATTATGATAAAGTTGTTTGTCGCGCGTAGTTGGCAAAACACAGAGTTTTACGATTGGGCGTACTATGTTACCATTTTGAGTTTTAACTTCCGCTACGCGAACCTGATTATCATTTCCGTGAAACAGTTTGGTTATACGACCTAAGCGCCATTCAGTGGGCGACAGGTAGTCGTCCTTGACGATGACAAAATCGTTTTCTTTAAGATTATTTCTCGTAGTCTTCCATTTGTATCTTCTCTGGAGCTCGGTGATGTACTCAGTTTTCCATCTTTGGCTGAATAAGTGCTGAATTGCTTTTAGTCTTTTCCAGCGATTTGTGTAAGACAGGTTAAGGATAGACTCTATTCGGACCAAAATCATTGTAAGCTCCTAAAATGTGAATGAAATATTAGCTGTGGCTTTCTTTAAGTGAGACTTCATGCTCTTCACGGCTGCCTCCCATAGACCTCCCATATGTGGAGCGTGGGGCGGTATAAATGACCAAGAAAAGACCCGTGTGCTGTATTTCTCGGCTAAACATTTTTCAGCATTTTGAAGAAAATGGTTATGTTCCTTTAACAACTTAAAGCTAGCTCCCACAAAGTTGCGACCGTTATCGGAAAACATTGTTTTCGGAAGTCCTCTGCGTCACGTAAAACGAGTGAAAGCAGCTAAGAACGCATCTGATGATAAGTCGGAACATACTTCTAAATGTACAGCTCTCGTTGAGAAACATACGAAGTCGGCAGCGTAGCATTTCACGATCTTAGCATTTCTTAAAGTCGAAGTCTTCAAACTGAAAGGACCCGCGAAATCAACATCTGCATACGTGAATGGTAAGGAAAAAGTCACTCGTTCAGGGGGAAGTGCTGCCATGACTTGATGTTGAAACTTTTGTTTATATATTGTGCAAGGTTTACACTCTCATGCATTTTCGAATTACGGTTTTGAGCCTTGGTATATAAAATCCTTGTCTGATAGCTCTAAGCATAATTTTGTAGTCTGCATGCATTAATATGTGGTGATTATATCTGACAAGAAGCTCCGCAAAATGTGATTTATCGTGTAGGATGACAGGATGTCTCTCGCCGTAGCTTAAACCAGAGTTCTCAAGTCGGCCACATACTCGTAGTAAGCCATTGTTGTCCAAGAATGGCACCAAAGTGAGTATATGGCTTTTTCTGCTGATATTTCTTTCCTGGGAAAGCGATTCGTATTCTTGAGGAAAGTACATTCTCTGCGATTTGCACATTAAACGTTGTTTGGCGAAGTTTATTTCTTTAGTGGATATATTCAGATTCGTCGGTCGAGACATCTTGCGACAATGATGAATGAATCGAAGCGCATAAGATATAACTTTGAGTGCTTTGTTTAAAGATGAGAATCTTGTAATAATATTGTCAGTGATTAATAAATGAAAGTTAGACACTTTTTTCGTTTCCAACTCAGTAGGATCAAACGATCTTGGTTTTGGCCAAGTTTCTTGAGGTTCTTGGAGCCAGGAAGGCCCATGCCACCACAAGCTGTTGTTTACAAGCTCTGGTGAGGAACATCCTCGGGTACCTAAGTCTGCGGGATTGTCTACTATACGGACATGCTTCCACATAGTTGTGTAGGAAATACTTTGAATTTCAGTTATTCGATTTGCGACAAATGTTTTTAGAGTTTGCGGAGATTTTTGCAGCCATCCAAGAACAATTGCTGAATCAGTCCATAAATATATTTCGTAATCTAAGTTTAAAGTTTGGGTTACAGTGTTAACAAAATTGGCAAGTAATACTGCACCTCATAGTTCCAATTTGGGAATGGTTGTACGTTTTAACGGAGCAACTCTTGATTCGCTACCAGCAGGTTACTGGAGAGTTTGCCAACGTCGTTTGTTCGGATATAGACAGCTCCACAGTAGGCCTTTTCCGACGAGTCACAGAACCCATGTATTTGCACCCAATGTTCAGGAACAAAGTTTACCCATCGCGGAATTGTCAATGTTTGGGTATGAGGTAAGTTTTCTCGAAAATACGTTCACTTTACTAGCAAATGCGATGGAACAGCCTCATCCCAATCAGTCTTCTCCTCCCATAGTTGCTGCATCAATAATTTCCGCAAGATGATGATAGGACCTAACCAGCCGAGTGGATCAAAAAGTCGGGCAATAACAGACAGGACTTGTCGTTTTGTGACAATTGGAGAAGAATTTATTTCACCTACTACATAGTAAAATATATCTGACATAGCATTCCAACGGATGCCCAGAATTTTGGCTGTGCTGGATTCAGCGAAGTTCAAAAATTCTTCGTCAAGAAGATCCTCCCGGGCAATTGTTTTAAGTAGAATTTTGTTATTAGCTGTTATTTTCTTCAGGGGGAATGCAGCCGACGTAAGAGTTTCACTTAGTTGTTGTTGCTTTGTTTTTGCCTCAGTTACAGTGTGTCCTAGACTTCGTTTCTCAATATCTCAGAAGCAATAGGATTTGTTTTAGCGACGTCATCACTTAAACGCTGGAGGGTTCTTATGGCCAGGAAAGGCGCACAATTAATGCCAAAATTCACGGTTTTCAGCTCATAAGATTTAATGACATCATTCAGAAAAGATGCTCTGAAAAGCACGGATGTACAAGTATTTGACGATACATTTTTTGAATGTCGCCAGTGAACACATATCGATAATAACGCCAGTTGAGTATAATTTTCACAATATCGAATTGCAGAATCGGACCTGGAAATAAGAGATCGTTCAGGGGGAACCCACTATTGGTCTTTTTCGAACCATTGAACACAACTCTTAACTTTGTCGTTTTACTGTCAGGTTTCACAACAGCGTGGTGCGCAAGAAAAATGAAAAGTGTTTTTCGGCATTAGAATCAAAATGATGAATTTGCTGCATATGATCCAAATCAATATATTCTTGCAAAACTTGCTGATATTTTTTCTGCAGATCTGGAGTTTTGCTTAATGTCTTTTCCATACGATGGTACTGCGCTAAAGCCATGTTGCGTGATGGCCCCAGAAAAAGTTTTTCTGGAAATTCAGGACGAAAAGGTAATCGAACTACATATCTTCCGTCGTGTTGACGGTAAGTAGTTTTCTGGAAGTACTCTTCACAGTACTCATCAGCTTCGGAAGCTGACGTTGGTTTTTGAACTTCTTCCATTTCCCAAAACTTCTTTATTTGTTCAGTTAAAGCAATGTTCTCGGAAACCAAAGTAGAAAATGTGTTAATAAAACTTGTCGGTAGGGGACCGGACAGAAACCAGCCAAAATATGATTCTCTTGCTTCTAACCCATGTACAATGTTAGACAACACACCTGGTAAATTGATGTGAGGTAAATAGTCACTTCCTATGATCATATCCATAGGCGAGGGCTTGAAAAAGTTTGGATCAGCCAGTTTTAGATTTTGAAGCTCTGGTAGGTTATCAATTCTAACTCGTTTGGACGGTAAAAAGTGTGATAGCTTTGATACTACAATAGCTTTAATTTTATGGAGCAATTTGATTCCCGTGATCTTATATTTAGAAAACAGCGATGATTTGAGTTGCCAAAGATCGTACCTACTAGCCCGGTAATCTGAGACTGGTGACTGGACACAGGAAGATCAAGTCTTTGTTGAACTGGTTTTGAAATAAAACATTTCTCGGATCCTGCATCTAAAAGTGCGGGAATTGGAAATATTTCACCAGCATGCTCAATGTTGATTAAAGCGGTCGGCAAAATAGTTGTGCCTTTATTCTGTGCAAAATTTGCTTGGACATTGTCCACCATGGCGTCAGAACTTGAACTTGTAGTAGGTTGCTCTTTATTTGAAGTTAGTGCTCGATGAAATTCTCGATTACGTTGCGATAGATAAGCATTTCCGTTTGATTCTAAGTGCATTAATGTATGGTGTTTCTTGTTACACTTGACGCATGACCTAGGACTTGGACAATTGTTCTTGAAATGTGATGATCCTAGACAGTTTGAACAAATTTTATTTGCGTGGACAAACTTTATACGGTCGTTTACAGTTAACGATTTAAAAGATTCGCATGTATACAGAGCATGATTCTGTTTACATTTTTTACAGGATTTCTGTTTCGTAGACTCCAGGAGGGAATGAAATGCTTGCGACTTGTGATGTGATTGTTGATTGTCTTGAGGATTACTTTTTTTCATGTCGAAAACTGTTTCCAGAATTTCAATTCTTTTAGAAAGGAAAGTATTCATTTGTTACCAGGTTGGCAACTGTTTGTGTTTCGATAGAGAATCCTTCCACGCGCGTAAAGTTTCTTCTGGGAGCTTGGTAGCACAATGATAGGCCAAAATAGGATCCCAGTTCTGGGTCTGAATTTTATAAGATTTGAAAATTGATAAGCTATCATTGATGCAACGTTGAATCTGTCTGATTGCTTTCGGAGTCTCATGTTGAGCAGCTTGAATACCGAAGAAATATTTCATCTGTTGATGTACTAATATACGAGGGTTTTCATAACGATCTTTCAATCCATTCCATGCAAGCTGAAAGTTTTCGTCAACTAAATCAAAACGCGAAACAATTTGATAAGCTTCCCCCCTAGTCTTGCCACGTAGATGGAAAAGCTTTTGTGCTGGAGATAATTCAGAGTGTGTTCCAAATACTGCCTAAAAAATGTCACGAAATGCAGGCCATTTCAAGTATCCGCCCTCAAATGGAGGAGTGTCGCATGGCGGAACCTTCAAACTGGATTAGCCCTGATGCATCGTAGAATTTAGTCGGAGACTTTCATCCATTTTAGATGTTTTTTTAATTCGATTAGGCTGGCAATTCTCGATTTGCAGCCAGTGTATACACGTAAAGCGTCGTCATATTTCGTGGTAACTTTCTTGACTTCTTTCTCATGAATCTGCTCATCCGAAGTCATAAATTGCTTGTATGATCGAACTAGCTCCCTCCATTTTCTTTCCAGTTCTACCTCTTCAACTTTTAAGATATAAACATGGATGTCATCCGCGGGCTTAAAACGCTTGCAAAATGACACAATTTGATCGTGGTCAAAAGTGAAGTCGAAAAATCTTGTAGAAATTAATTTTAAGTTTCGAAAAATATTGGATTTACAACACGCGATGTATAGTTGTATAGTTGTTAAATTTCCTTTACTTTGTTTTAATTGCGTCTCACCATATTTTGTTACTTGTTTATTTTGCCAAATATTTATGTAGGATTTAAATTTTATTAAATCCCGAAACCTCTATTCTTAAGGAATGTATTTTGAATTTGCCCTTTTTTCTATTATCGACAACCCTGCACTGTAGATTTGCACTTTCAGCCTTGAAGTTTTATATGTATGCGCGTGTGTGTTCGAACCAGGAGGGCAGACGAAATGTTTTCTTTTTATTAGCAATCTTTATATTTTCTTTCAGTTAGGTTGTGTGCTTAAATCTCCTTTTTATGTGTAAAAATAAGAATTAACGTGAAACACAAAATATTTATGATATATAAGTATTGTCGATTTAAATTGCCATCTCACACACAATTCTTTTTCTGATGGAAAAAAAAACTATTTTATCACACACCACAAAAACACGACTAATATGCCAGTCTGTTTTAGTTTGTTTACTTCTTCAATCGCAGTGATGGGTTCATTATTGTTGTTGTTGTTGAAAATGCCGCTAGGAATTTTTGACCTTTCTTTTTGAATTGTCTTTTTTGGTTGCAAATTTGGCGAAAAATATGTATTTCAAAAAAAAGAAAAAAAATTAAACGCCTTAACTATTTTTCGTGAATAGTTTTTGATGGGATTTGATGCCATAAAAAGATGTTAGATGGTGACAGGAAGACCCTTTATAGTTCTTTTAAACAAATTGGCTTTTGGCTCCAATTTTTAACTTAAATGCACTCAATTTTTTATAGCAATTAATTTTTTGCAGACTTTATGGTACCAGGAATGCACCTTTTTAAACAAAATTTTATATTTCAAGTAAAATTTTTTCTCTACTTAATTTTGTTTTGCTTTTCTGTTACTTGTGTGCGATCAGGATGACCCTTTTGTTCTTTTTGCAAATATTTTTTAACACACACTCTTTTCAGCACTAATTGTTTACTTATATCGTAGTACCACAAACTAATATTGTTTCTCTTTTATTTCATAAATATTTATTTCACTTTTTTTGTTTTACTAAAACCTCTTTGTTGTGCGTGCGTTTTCGGTATTTTAAAATTATGATTTCTTGCTTTCTTTTTCTTAGAATTGACGTTTATCGATATTTATCGCACATTAGTATATGAGAGAATTGTGTCATGGAGTATGTTCAACGTGTGATAGTTTTATAACAGTTTAATTTTGCATAGGTTAGTGTAATCTTTCTGAATTCTCTTTTCGCTTAAATTTTTAGATTAGAACAGTTTTTCTTCATAATTTTCTTTTTTTATTCTTTGAATGCACCTCGAGATTGACTTTAATGTTGTTATTTTTTTGCACTGCTTTAGCATTTAGGTAATACGTTATGGTCTTTGTATGCTCTTTGCAACTTCAATTGTTTTTTTTTTGTTGTAAATGTCTGCGATTTTGATCTTTTAGGTTATGTTACCTTTTGCACACCGATATTGAGTTTTGTTTTTGGTATTATTTTTTTCCTCAAATTGATCGTTATAATAGAAAACACTATTGTCATCGTACTTATCCTCAAGATCTCCTCTTATTCTCACCTGGTTGGCAGACTTCCTTCTATTGTACGGACTTGTTGAGGATGATGATGTGGTGTTGCTAAGTGTTTCTTTCTCTGTTTTCGTGATAGGCTTCCACAAAACGTTGGTAGTGATGATAATAGATAATACTTTGATCATGAAGTTGTTGATGTATGCTTTATGTTTTAGTGCGATAAAGCTTTTAATGCAGTGATATGGCGATTTATTTGTTGCGTTTTCAGGAAGAAAACTGGTGACTACACATAAACTGATTTTTTCCTATCTTAGATGGTGTAGGATTTTTTCGAAGGACCAATGTTTAGCGCGTATCCTTGCAGCAAGGGAGGCTAATTATATAAGAAGATAAATGAGAAAAACAGGTTTTCTATTTCAAAGGTTGGTCGCGGTAGTCTTTAATGAAGTTCAACGTGATACTCGTACTTAAAAACTAATGTAACAAAAATGACGCCTAATATAAGCGGGAAAAACTAGAAATTCAATCGCTTAAGGCTAGAAAGGGATAAATATATATTATTGAGAATATTCATTAAACATAGAAACTTAAAGCAATAAAAAGAAATGTCAAAAAATAGAAATGAAATGATAGTTATTAACCCTTGTTGGACGGTGCGTTCAACATAGATAACAAATCCCCTATGTCTATCACGTCGGTATACAGTCCCCTACGACAAAAAAAATCTGAACAGTACAAAGAACTTATTAATTCATACAGATACGGATTTATCAACAAAACATTCACTGCGGCTCAAGATTAAATTACCCAAAAGGCAACGACCAATATCGTGCTTTAAACATACCAGGATGTTCGACAGTCTCTACTAGAAAACCAACGTATTGGCCTTCTGACGTATCGAATATTCCAGATCTAATCGATTAATAGTAAAAATCTCATCAAACAATGTGATAATAGAGGATGGGTACGAACAAATTTTTGACTACTCCCCAATATACCTGACGTACTTAGGCCAAACTCGCCAAATTTATCCTTACCTGGATTAGTAAACAAAATAACAGACTGGAATTATTTCAAATATATAATAAATGCTACCATCAAACTTACAACAATAGCCACAACAGACATTAAAAACGAAACAATTAAACTAACAAACATAACCTAACAAGCAGCATAGAGAAGCGTAACTCTGCCATAATAATCACCAATCCACATTACGAAACTAATCAAAAATAAAAGAAAGCTTCGAAAAAATGGCGGCACTCTCGCTCCCCAAAAGACCAACTAATCTTTAACAATGCTGCAAATAGTCTTAACAAAAAAAATTAATGAAACAAAATACGTCAGTACCTGTCTAATTTTATCTATGATAATAGAACTATTCCCTATGGAATGCCACTCAATGTCCAAAAAGTCCTACAATCCAGAAATCGCCCACAAGCAACGGAACATGGACGCAATTATTCTGCAGAAGGCAAACGATTTTGCAGATCAATTTAGAACAATATTCTCAAAACCTTTCCTACTGATAATTAATCAAGAACCAATTTAATCGAGAACCTAATAATGCGCTTATATTTGAGAAAATTAACATTAAAGAAGTTTTCAATGTGGTTAAGAAACTTGACATCAAAAAATCTTCTGGATTTGATTTGATTAAAGGTAAACAAACTACCTTATCATGAAGATGCGATGTTATTTACAGTAAAGGCCCGGGTACACTTAAGATTTTTTTTCTTAACTTCCGGTTGTCTGAAAACCACTGAAATATATGTTGAAATTTACAAAAAGATAATGATGATGTCGGCATAGAAGAAAGCTTGCACCAATTTTTTGTGTAGTTTGGACGTTTATTTCTGTTTGTTGCTAGACTATTTTGTCTTCCAATAAATTTGTGTTTGGGTTTATCTTAGGCAGTATCACCAAGATAAAGATTGTTTAACTCTAGCACTTGAATTTGGTTAGACTGATAAGCGAAAGAAGTTGGCACAATGATGATTTGTGAATTTCTTTGATTTTTTATTGAAAAGTACTAAAGTACTAAATTGTTGCTAAATTGCATTTTTGCTAATTGACTTTCTGATTGTGGAATGGTCTATTCGGACTATACAATTGAAACATTGCATATTATATTTGGGTTACAAAGCTTGTGTGGTAAGAAGTGCATTTTGATTTGTTTTATGAACTCAGCATTATGTGCATGAAGATTGAATCGAAGAAAGAATGTGAATGTATGAACACGCTATCCGCCGTTGAGCTATGCTCAACTGAAATGCTGACACAACAGATGTTAATTGCTGTTGTTCGTTGACAGTAGAAGTTTTCAATGTGGTTAAGAAACTTGACATCAAAAAATCTTCTGGATTTGATTCGATTAAAGGTAAACAAACTACCTTATCATGAAGTTGCGAAGTTATTTACAGTAAAGGCCCGGGTACACTTAAGATTTTTTTTCTTAACTTCCGGTTGTCTGAAAACCACTGAAATATATGTTGAAATTTACAAAAAGATAATGATGATGTCGGCATAGAAGAAAGCTTGCACCAATTTTTTGTGTAGTTTGGACGTTTATTTCTGTTTGTTGCTAGACTATTTTGTCTTCCAATAAATTTGTGTTTGGGTTTATCTTAGGCAGTATCACCAAGATAAAGATTGTTTAACTCTAGCACTTGAATTTGGTTAGACTGATAAGCGAAAGAAGATGGCACAATGATGATTTGTGAATTTCTGTGATTTTTTATTGAAAAGTACTAAAGTACTAAATTGTTGCTAAATTGCACTTTTGCTAATTGACTTTCTGATTGTGGAATGGTCTATTCTGACTATACAATTGAAACATTGCATATTATATTTGGGTTACAAAGCTTGTGTGGTAAGAATTGCATTTTGATTTGTTTTATGAACTCAGCATTATGTGCATGAAGATTGAATCGAAGAAAGAATGTGAATGTATGAACACGCTATCCGCCGTTGAGCTATGCTCAACTGAAATGCTGACACAACAGATGTTAATTGCTGTTGTTCGTTGACAGTACAAGGTGTTAGTGTATTAGACAACAATAAAATTATTGGCTTTATAATATTACACATACTTTTTTGTTTTAGTCTATTTATCATTCTTATGCAACTGAAACTGCAAATTCTGATGACTCGACATGTTGACGAACTGCTGGGCATGGAGGTTGTTGACCTTTTAAAAATTCCTGATGACTCGATATATGGACGAACTGCTGTGCATGGAGGTTGTTAGCTTGGTTCCATTCTAAAACGATGTCTTCCTTTGTAAATTGTGGTCACAATGATTCCAACTGCAAGAATGAGGGCCATAAGCTACTGTTGCATGGTGTATCTTTATGTTGTTGATTTGGAGCGGTAGATCAGTTAATACTTGTAGATGTAACTGATTTTGAATTTTAGATATGTTATATACATGCGGTGTATGTATTCAACTGGCCTATCGATAACAAACGGGTGTCATTAACTAGAAAGTCGCGTATGCCTGCCGAACATCCTCACGTCAGGAATAAGGCGAAGAATGTCTGATGAACACACACCATGAAAGTAACGATAGAACATCGCCACGCAACCCACATTCCGACGATGCTCAAGGAAAACAATAGATTTGGATACCCTACTGTCACCTGTCAGCACCATCTCTCTCCTTTGAACACGGTCAAGTAGCTCCAAGGATGATTTTGGAGCACCTGCCCATGCATGGGAGTTGTATTCCATCTTCGGCCTGATGTAAGTTGTATAGATATTGAAAAGATCAGAAGGAGTTAAATATTTTTTGCACCGCTTTAAAAAGCCTATGCACTTGAGTGATTCTTTCGACTTTCCGAATACATGTCTCGCCCAACGAGCGTCACATTGTATTTTCATGCCCAGAACATCGAGAGCTTCTGATTGTTTAATATCCGTACCATCAATAGAAATTGACGATATTGTTGGGTCAGCAAATCGCTTGTGAGACAACAAGCAGCACCGTGTCTTACGTGCATTAAAATCTACTCTATTCACTCAACCCCATTCGGAAATGGCCAGTAGATCCCGGTCAAGTGTCTCATCCATCCATATCTTGATGACTCGGCCAACGGTCGAATGAATATGAATGACATAGGTTACTATCATCTGCGAAAGATAAGATTGGATTCACGGTCTGACCCAATAGATCGTCAATGAAAATAAGAAATAAAGAGGTTGAAAGGATAGAACCATGTGGTACACCTGTGGTCAGCCTATGTGTGTTGGATGAGAACCCATCTACAACAAATCTAATAGTGCGATCTCTAAGAAAGCTCGATATAAATCGAGCAAACGTATTACCGACACCAAGCTTTGATATGAGTGCGATCAGCTTTGATATGAGTGCACCCTGCCAGACTCTATAAAATGCCTTGGAGATATCTAGAGCCACGACTTTACTCTCACCAAACTGGTGGATAGACCGACTCCAACAAGAACGCCAACAGGTCTCCGGTAGAGCGATTTCTGCGGAAGCCATACTGTCGATCACTTAGTAAGTCGTTGGTCTCTAAAAACCTCACAAGATGGTGGTTTCCCATGCTCTCCATTACCTTGGAGAGCGCAGAGCAAATCACATGGCCGATAATTCGTAGGATTATAAGCTTCACCCTTATTAGGGATTGGCAACCTTCCAACACGCTGGGAAAACTCCCGCACGGTAAGCAAGGTTTAAAAGGTTGCGTAATGGACGGGCTAGCGTCGACATGCACTTACATAGGACAAGTGCCAAGATACCATCCGGGCCCGGGGATTTATTTACATCGAGGTTCGCAAGAACACTTTTAACTCCACGCGTTCGAAAAAATATCTGAGGCATGGATACAGTTTCGATCGCGGGGAGTGGTTGATTGCTTTCCGGTAAGGAAGAATTTCCTGCAAATATTTCAGCCAAAAGGTTAGCTTTATCAACCGGGTCAGTGAATGCCTGGTCGTCTTTAACAAGAGTTGGGATAGATAAAGAACTATCCTTTACTTTTCATACAAATGACCAGAAGCTCTTACTTCCCCTGGGAGAAGTAACAACCTTTGTACGTAAACGTTGTTCGTGCAGAAATTTTTCACGCCTAAGCACTCTAGCACACGAAGCTCTTGCCTGTTTTCGCAGCAGTTCAGTAATGGAGTTTTTGTTCAAACGCCAATTTCTGAACGCTTCCTCCTTAGATCTGACAGCATCCCTACATGCCTGGTTAAACCAACTGTTTTTGGCTGGTTTAGCCAACGTAATTTTATTTGGAACAAAAGTCTTTATTCCAGATAAAATTATGTTTTGGATCATTTCAGCAGCAGCATTGACGTCGTTATCAAGAAAGCAAAGTTTCCAATTGAAATGCTAGAAAAAGTGGTTGAGATCATCCTAACTTGACTTTTCGTAGAAAAAAACTGTCCGCTTTGGGAAGAAACAATGCTCCGGAGTTGTATGGCTCGAATGTAAAAGCCAGGCGGAATTATGGACATTGAAATCTCCAGCAACGACAGTTTCACTGTCTGGATAACTCTCCAAAACTTTCGATATTGAATCGGAAAGGGCGTCAAAGAGTTTGGACTTTTATAAATAAACTTTATAAATAAATAAAAAAATGAAGTACGTATGTTCCAATCCTGAACTTAACCCAAAGGGAGTTAAATTCTGGATCTTGTGAGTTCAGGTGTTGCTGGCTCTGAAACACTATGTCATACGTACATATACCAGAAGACCTCTGTGGAAAATAAAAGTAGATAGGGTGTGGTACCAAGGAACGTGAAAATCCTGTAGATCAGAATCTTCACGGACCTGAGTCTCACTTCGAGCTAGAGCATCAGGCCTATGAAAATGAATATGAGGAAAAACAGCGAAAAAATTTGCATGCAATTTCTTCACCATTACGCCAACCAGAGAACAAAAACAAGTGTCTGTGTGCAAATGCAGTTGCCGATCTTACCCCTTTGCCGCTGTTGACTCATCCAATGCTTATTGTTACGTCCTAAGCATTGGACGGACAGCGACAAAGAAAGAAGAGAGCCAACAGCACTACAAGAAATGGAATGGAAAAGCATGGGGGAAAACGAATGCACGACGAATAATAAACATTGACATTTGGAGTATTTGTTTTATGTTTGTTGAGAAATCGTCTGTTTCTATTGTTGTTGGTTTTATGTGTTTTCGTTATTTTTTCTGTTATTTGTAGTTATTGTTGTTGTTTTTGGCTTATGGTGTGATATGTGTTAGTTAGTTTGCGCGCTGTGGTTTAGTGGTTATTTTTGGCGGGTTTGTGTTTTTTCTGTTTGTTTATTTTTGTTTGTTTTAGAGACGGACAAGAGAACTGTAGCACGGACAACATTTAACGTGGAAGACATAGAAAACGAGTGCGTACTGGACGACAGACTGAACATTTGATTGTTGTGTTTTAGTTGCGTTAACGGCGTGTTGTCTGTAAATGAAGCAATATTGCAGCTAGCGTGAGTGATATTATTGAGAAGTGAACATAGGTATTTGTCTGCGTGTGCATTAAACTTCGACTGCATATTTAGACACAAGACTTCATTTTCTGTTACTGGTGTGAAGGCGTCTCATTGTTGTTCAGTTAATACGTAGTATTCATCTCTGTGAGCGCTTATAGCGATCAAGTCGCTGCATGGTCTGATGGCGACCATTGCGCTGTTGACAATTGGGATTGGGTGGAGCTGAAAATGTTCCAAGGTCTCTGTGTTACACAAGGGAATTGTTATGTCAAAAATAACATGATTATACGTGATTCCCCCTTTCACATTCACAATTTTGTATGGTTAAAGAAGATTGAATTGATTGATAGGCAGCTGTAGTGCTGGTGGCAGATGATTTCTGATGTTTACAGCACCGCGCTTGTTTCTTTTGCCTTTTAGTAACAGAATTCCGTTTTTGAGGTTTGTGAAGCCGAGTTCAAAAGTATACAGAACATGTAGACATGGTGTATTTTGTGGGATGAGGTTATATAAGGGCTGTAGTGCCGATGTTCCCTTTGTGAATGCATTCATCTCTTGCCAGTATGGTTAGAGTTCTTAGTACGTTATAATTTTCCATTCAGATCTTGAAATACGTGTGATGTCAACTCCTTCAAAGTGAATTCCAATGTTCGGTTCAAATTCGGTAATTTCTATTATGGCTGCACAAATTAAAGGAAGTGCAAATAGTGAGACAATCATTGTTATCATGACACTGATATCCTTCGTATTTTTTTGCTTGGACTCGTATGTTGTGCAATGGATGGTTTTGTTTCTTGCTTATCTTCATCGATCGGATTTGAAGACAATTGTATACTTATTTTGTCATCGCAGGTGGTGGCTTCTTCGAGTTTTGACAGGGGTGCCAAGCTTGTTTCAAAACACCTGCAGCATTTTTCACATCTGCAACTCTTACTGCATTGTAGTTTCCCATGTATATCTTGATAACACGTCCTAAAGACCACTTTATGACAGAACCGATATTTTCTTTAATAATAACAATGGCTCTCGGCTTGAGGTTTTTAGATTGCTCCTTCCATTTAGTACGATATTGTAATTCGTTCAGATAGTTTCGTGACCACCTGCTCCAAAATTCGTGTTTGATACGTGAGACCAGCTTCCATCTTGTTGCTAGGCTTGAGGTTGATTGCTTCGCCTGTGAATCCACTTGTGCTGTGAGTGGTTCTCGTATCAGAAAATGTCCTGGAGTTAGTGTACCTATATTATTGGTATCATTTGAGATCATCCTAACTTGACTTTTCGTAGAAAAAAACTGTCCGCTTTGGGAAGAAACAATGCTCCGGAGTTGTATGGCTCGAATGTAAAAGCCAGGCGGAATTATGGACATTGAAATCTCCAGCAACGACAGTTTCACTGTCTGGATAACTCTCCAAAACTTTCGATATTGAATCGGAAAGGGCGTCAAAGAGTTTGGACTTTTATAAATAAACTTTATAAATAAATAAAAAAATGAAGTACGTATGTTCCAATCCTGAACTTAACCCAAAGGGAGTTAAATTCTGGATCTTGTGAGTTCAGGTGTTGCTGGCTCTGAAACACTATGTCATACGTACATATACCAGAAGACCTCTGTGGAAAATAAAAGTAGATAGGGTGTGGTACCAAGGAACGTGAAAATCCTGTAGATCAGAATCTTCACGGACCTGAGTCTCACTTCGAG
Organism: Hydrotaea diabolus; assembly: GCA_963513945.1. NCBI lineage: Eukaryota > Metazoa > Arthropoda > Insecta > Diptera > Muscidae > Hydrotaea > Hydrotaea diabolus. The sequence goes on along the minus strand of OY740717.1, from coordinate 92,128,494 downwards.
CTAGAGCATCAGGCCTATGAAAATGAATATGAGGAAAGACAGCGAAAAAATTTGCATGCAATTTCTTCACCATTACGCCAACCAGAGAACAAAAACAAGTGTCTGTGTGCAAATGCAGTTGCCGATCTTACCCCTTTGCCGCTGTTGACTCATCCAATGCTTATTGTTACGTCCTAAGCATTGGACGGACAGCGACAAAGAAAGAAGAGAGCCAACAGCACTACAAGAAATGGAATGGAAAAGCATGGGGGAAAACGAATGCACGACGAATAATAAACATTGACATTTGGAGTATTTGTTTTATGTTTGTTGAGAAATCGTCTGTTTCTATTGTTGTTGGTTTTATGTGTTTTCGTTATTTTTTCTGTTATTTGTAGTTATTGTTGTTGTTTTTGGCTTATGGTGTGATATGTGTTAGTTAGTTTGCGCGCTGTGGTTTAGTGGTTATTTTTTGCGGGTTTGTGTTTTTTCTGTTTGTTTATTTTTGTTTGTTTTAGAGACGGACAAGAGAACTGTAGCACGGACAACATTTAACGTGGAAGACATAGAAAACGAGTGCGTACTGGACGACAGACTGAACATTTGATTGTTGTGTTTTAGTTGCGTTAACGGCGTGTTGTCTGTAAATGAAGCAATATTGCAGCTAGCGTGAGTGATATTATTGAGAAGTGAACATAGGTATTTGTCTGCGTGTGCATTAAACTTCGACTGCATATTTAGACACAAGACTTCATTTTCTGTTACTGGTGTGAAGGCGTCTCATTGTTGTTCAGTTAATACGTAGTATTCATCTCTGTGAGCGCTTATAGCGATCAAGTCGCTGCATGGTCTGATGGCGACCATTGCGCTGTTGACAATTGGGATTGGGTGGAGCTGAAAATGTTCTAAGGTCTCTGTGTTAAACAAGGGAATTGTTATGTCAAAAATAACATGATTATACGTGATTCCCCCTTTCACATTCACAATTTTGTATGGTTAAAGAAGATTGAATTGATTGATAGGCAGCTGTAGTGCTGGTGGCAGATGATTTCTGATGTTTACAGCACCGCGCTTGTTTCTTTTGCCTTTTAGTAACAGATTTCCGTTTTTGAGGTTTGTGAAGCCGAGTTCAAAAGTATACAGAACATGTAGACATGGTGTATTTTGTGGGATGAGGTTATATAAGGGCTGTAGTGCCGATGTTCCCTTTGTGAATGCATTCATCTCTTGCCAGTATGGTTAGAGTTCTTAGTACGTTATAATTTTCCATTCAGATCTTGAAATACGTGTGATGTCAACTCCTTCAAAGTGAATTCCAATGTTCGGTTCAAATTCGGTAATTTCTATTATGGCTGCACAAATTAAAGGAAGTGCAAATAGTGAGACAATCATTGTTATCATGACACTGATATCCTTCGTATTTTTTTGCTTGGACTCGTATGTTGTGCAATGGATGGTTTTGTTTCTTGCTTATCTTCATCGATCGGATTTGAAGACAATTGTATACTTATTTGGTCATCGCAGGTGGTGGCTTCTTCGAGTTTTGACAGGGGTGCCAAGCTTGTTTCAAAACACCTGCAGCATTTTTCACATCTGCAACTCTTACTGCATTGTAGTTTCCCATGTATATCTTGATAACACGTCCTAAAGACCACTTTATGACAGAACCGATATCTTCTTTAATAATGACAATGGCTCTCGGCTTGAGGTTTTTAGATTGCTCCTTCCATTTAGTACGATATTGTAATTCGTTCAGATAGTTTCGTGACCACCTGCTCCAAAATTCGTGTTTGATACGTGAGACCAGCTTCCATCTTGTTGCTAGGCTTGAGGTTGATTGCTTCGCCTGTGAATCCACTTGTGCTGTGAGTGGTTCTCGTATCAGAAAATGTCCTGGAGTTAGTGTACCTATATTATTGGTATCATTTGACAGCGAAGAAATGGACCTTGAATTTACAATTTCAATGGCCAAAGTTTTGAATTCTTCATATGTTAAAGAAGCATTTGCCACGCTTCCCACAAGGAGGTGAGTTGCTGACTGGACGGCTGCTTCCCAGATACCACCACAGTGTGGAGCTCTTGGCGGAATGAAATTGACTGGATTCCCATTTTATTTCAAGTATTTATAATTGGTTCTTGGGCATTTGGTAAGTGTATGATGGTTGATAATTCAGGTAGATTATTTTTTGGTCCCACAAAGTTCGTTGCGTGGTCGAAATATAGCTTCTGGCAGTGTCCTCGTCGGCCGTTGAATCTTTTGAGGGAACCTATGAATGATTCAATAGTGAGATCACTCACCAATTTCACGTGTACCGCCTTTGTGGCGAAACAACATAACACTGCAATGTAGACCTTGTGTGGCCTTTTGCTGCGCAGTTTGTAATGCACTGTTATTGGTCCACAGTAGTCTACCCCAGCATGAATAAATCGCCTGACTGGTGTTACACGTTTGGAAGTCTCCCATTATTTGGCTAAAGAAAACTGACTTAGCTCTGCTACATTTTGTACAGCGATTAACTGTAGCTCGAGCCATAATTTGTCCTTCCTATGGCCAAAACCGTTGTCGCACTACTCCCAGCAATGTTTGTGCGCCGCAGTGTTTATTTTCCTTACGAGTCATTTCAAATATTAATTTGGAAATGGGATCATTGAAGGGTATAAGGAGTTGATGTTTTGAGTCGTATGACAATGACGAGGCTTACATACGACCTCCAACGCGAATTAGACCGAAATAACCCAGAAATGGTGAACAATTACTTAGGTTACTTGTTCCACCTAATTCTTGGTGTTTCTTCAGTAGCTGAATTTCTTCCCGGAAGTCAGACTCTTGTATGTGCCTTATTATAAACCTCAAAGGTGAATCTAGCTCAACAGTTGTAGGGAGCCACATGGCTGTCGATAGGCCCTTTTACATCTGGTCTGGGCGATGAATCGTAACACGTATGCCATAATTCGTTGCAGGCGTTCAAAAGAGTTATTATGCTTAATTTTGTACAGAAATTCGGGTGAGGTCACTGAGATGACTAGCGCTTCTGGTGCTTTCCGTTTTCTTTTCAGATTGGTCGAAGTTGCAAGATGTCGGTTGAATTTCGGTGGCCACGTTTCTTCGTTTCTTTCCCGTGTAAAAACAGGGGGCCGCAAAACCAAAGAGAACAATCTTTAAGAGCCGTAGGTGGGATGTAGTACATCAGTTGAATAACATGACGCCGTTGCTCTACCTGGGTTGTTTCTTGTAAGATTGCAACTCGGTTGGCCACAAAGGTGTTGAATGCTGCAGAGGTTGAGTTTATCCAGGTCAGGGCGATTTCGGAGTCAGTCCAAAACCAGATTGGACACGTAATTTTAAGATTAGCCTTGATTCATGCGGCTAGTGCGCTGCAGCACTTGGAGCTCTTTTGAGTGCAGCTACTCTAGATTTTGAACAAAGTAGGCGTGCTATGATAGTTCCATCTTTGAAAATTGATCGAATGTACGCTGCTGCTCCATATGCTTTTTCTGACGCATCTGTGAAGATATGTAGTTGTTTCGATTCTGGTAGTTTTCCCTTAAAGATGTGTTTTGAGATCTGAAGAGTCTTTAGCGTGCTTAGATCTGCCTGGCAAGATCTGAGGTAACAGTGCGTTTATTTATCCTTTGGCGATATCAACATTGACCTTCACGCAAAACTTGTCATCTTTTGGAGGACAGGTGAGTCCTAGTGTTTGAACGCAACTTAGATTATTATCTAAGTTAACTTTTGGATCTCCTTGTGAAATGTTTTCGAGCAATTGTGGGTTATTAGCAGACCATTTGCGTAAATTGAATCCGATCTCTTTCATTACTTGTATCAGGTGCTGCTGTAAATGTATTGCCGTTATTAAACTATCGGCTCCCCCAGGCCATCATCGACGTAAAAATTCTCTTAAAGAAATTGCGAGGCGAGCGGGTAGAGGACAGAGTTATCCTTAGCTATTGTTTGCACACACTTTGTTGCTAAATAAGGGGCGGCTCTTTAACCGTACGTGACTACGTTCAGTTGGTAGTAGGTTATGGGCTGTGTGGCATCTTTCTCCAAATTATAAGTTGAAATTTTGTAATCATCAGGAGAGACTACTACTCTGTCTGCTGCAGGACAAGGTTTAGTATTTGAGCTAACCAATGTTTTGCCACTGCCCAAAATCACGATACCAAAATTCAATGGAGATTACCTGAAATGGCCGGCATTTTTTGATCTTTTCTCACAATTAGTGAACAACCACGGTACAAAAAATGTGGTACATCAAGGCCAATGTCGCAGGTGAAGATGAAAAACTCATAAGTCACCTCATAGCCATAGCCGAAAATTACTACGGTGCATTGAAATTATTGCAAGATCGCTACAACAACAAACGGGTGCTGGTTACATCGCTAGTCCAGCAACTGATTGATCAACCCTCAACAGGATCATCAGCTACGTCTATTAAACAGTTGCATGATGTCGCGCAAGACTACTTACATGCGCTCAATAACGTAGGAATCGACACGTCCTCCTGGGGCACAATAGTGTTTCAATGGCGTAAGGAAAAAAGCTTTAGTGTGCCTGAGCCCTTGGGAATGCCGTCTTAAATTTAAAATACATTCCTAGTCATTGGAAAGTAGCGGAAGTAGTCGTCATACTGCCCGATATCCTTAATTCCAATTACGGGAAATAAATTTTAAAATATTGAGTGTACGCTTAGAATATTTAACTGCAAAAAAAAAGTTTTTATAATTATCATAATTCTTAAAAATGTTATTTACTATATTATTTGCTTTATTTGAGTAATTGAATTTGCTCATTAGGAGCCTAACAATAAGAATACGAATCTTAAGTATATTTGAGATGAATCCTAGTACGTATGGATTCTCTTGTTATGTGGTTCTCTGCTTACAGGCAGGATTTGCATTAATTTGTTTAAAATAGTATTCAACTTCTATAGATCACATATCTGAGAACCTTTAGCCTGGTTTGGCTTAAACCTCGTGATAAAGAGCCAGAGCACCTTCACAGTCATTTACAGACTGTTCGCGACATTATGTAGAGTGAACACTCTAGTTATGTATGTATAACGGGTAACTATAGACTAGGAGAGTGGACTACTTTAAAATGGTTAAGTCGATTTTATTTAGGCGCGGTATGGACGCGGTATTGGATATATTGTTGTAGTCTTTTAAGTGTTCACGTACATGATAATTTTAAGCCATATTTGGGTTAAACATCGTGAAATAGAGGTAGTGGCCTCTTTAGCCAGACATTTTCGTAATTTAGGTATTAAACATGTTTGTGTTGACTGTTTTAAGGATCACGAATTTTAACCACGTTTTTACACAGTCTTTTTGGAGTGTAAATTCGCATGTTGCTGGCCTTTAAGTGTTCACATGATTCATAATTTTAAACCAGGTTTAATTAAAATGTCGTGAAATAGGGGTGGAAGCCTCTTTAGCAAGACATTACCGCAATTTTAGTGTTGTACGGTTTTGTATTAACTGTTTCAGAAATCAATTCTACACAGTCTTTCGGGCGCGTCTGTTCGTGATTGCTGCAACGCAGATGTAGATTAGAAAACCTGGCTATAGTTCTCCAAAATCTGAAAGAATTTAGCAGGCACGATGATTATCTAGCACACACGTTATCGTGCCGTTCGAGCTTCTCTTTGTGCTTTGTATTGTCGTCCAGAATTGCCTATTTAACAAGAGGTATTCTTAAGTCAAGGGACAACGGTAATAAGCCGCAATTTCTACGATTGAAATCTTTGGATTTTGTCGTGATTGCTTTGCCACATAGCTGACCACCATATAACCAAATAGGTTTGATTGCACTGTTGTATAGAGGCTTAGTTTTGAATTTGTGTTAAGGAGCTAGAGAAGATGATGGGCCTTAATTTCTGCTGAGTTTTCTTGGCTTCGATATGACTTCTCCAGGTGAGTCGTCGAAACAGGTGGATTTCCAGGTATGTCACATTATCAAATTGAGAAAAAGGTATGTTGTTTTGTTTCAATTTCGGACATATGCTAAGTTCAGTGAAAAATTTACCTGTGTGCATTTAGCCTCACTGGCATTTATTCTTTAGTCAGAGAGCCAAGATTCTACTCGTCTGAAATTAACACCTAGATTTATATATGCAATATCCTGCTTTTTAAGTGAGGCCATTATAGTGGTATCGACGGCAATACGTCTACGTCTGGTAGGGTAAACGGAAGGAAGCTAGTATTTCGCAGTCATCGGTGTCGTGTTGCCCACATTTGTCTTTGAATCTGCGGTTTTCTAAGCAAAACTTAAAACGTCGACTTCTAAAGTTTTACTTAGAAAACCGCAGATCCAAAGACGAATGTGGGCAACACGACACCGATTAATGCGAAATACTAGCTTCCTTTCGTTTACCGCAGATATCCCTACCAGCCCAAACGTAGTAAGATCCACTATCCACGTTTTTGCCGGTAGTATTTGCAAACTTTGTTGGTCAAGCCAAAGTGCCAGACTTTGTCAAATGCAGGAGCTACATCTAGAAATACGGCGCAGCGATATTCTCGCCGTTCAAACGCTTTTTTAATTGCTTGGGTCAGACAGTTTACTTGCTCGATGGTGTTGTGACCTTTCCGGTCTGGTATTATGTTGTTTGACTTGAGGAACAGTTTAAATGTGATAAAAAATAATTTTCAAACAGTTTGGGTAAGCAGTTAAGCTAACTGATCGGCCTGTATGAGGAAGGTATTGATTTTCCTATCCCGGCTTTAAAATTATTTGAACCAGGGAAATGTTTCAAAATTGAGTTAAATAATTTTGCCGGGAACTTCACAGCAATATAGGGAAATTCCAAGACCATTTTGTGCGTGATAAGATCGTAACAAGGTGCTTTAACTGGATTCACCGTTTATTTTATGACATGCAGAACTTCATTTGCGTTTGTAAACAGTGGAATTAAGGTAGAAACTTTATCATCTGGTGGAAGGAGAGCTCTGCTTGCAGGATTTGGGTGAAATACCTGGGCCAGATGGTTTGCGAAAACATTGTCTTTTTCCTCTTATGATATTACCCACTCCCCGCGTATTGGAATTGTCGCAAATTGGAAATTACTATCGAAGTTAAACTTGCAATGAAACTAGCATGCCGTCTGCTGTCTTCACTGTCTTGACCTATTTCGCTGCCATTTGAAACAGATGGTTTGCGAAAACATTGTCTTTTTCCTCTTATGATATTACCCACTCCCCACGTATTGGAATTGTCGCAAATTGGAAATTGCTATCGAAGTTAAACTTGCAATGAAACTAGCATGCCGTCTGCTGTCTTCACTGTCTTGGCCAATTTCGCTGCCATTTGAAACTGACCTTCGTTTTTCACTTACATGCTGCTCTTTTTTCCGTTTAGTGTAAGTATTAAAATTTTTTATCGCGTTCTCTTGTCTGTGTGTAGCGCGAATGAGCGTGAATCACGATAAAGTCCGATACGCTGTTATCGATCTCTTTCGCATTAGAAGTTAGATGATTCGGATCTAAATGACTAATCTATTTGTAACTAAGCCCAAATATTTAGTATTTACATGCGCAACATCATAAATGAAAACCAATATGAAAGGAAAGTCCATGTCACCATCGATAAGCATCTTTATTTTTCGAAACCATCGGACTGTGCTGTGATATATCCGCTCTCACTTTGACGCTAATGCCAAGGACGATAGGCTAAAAAATGTGTAATGTGACACATGTCGTAAGTGGTTCCATCTTAAGTGCACTGATTTAAGAAATCTACCGTACATCAAAGTATGTAATTGATATGGATTTCATATACAAAGCATGCAATGGCCAAAGTGACTAAGTTTCTAATATCAAAGTCTCACCTAAAAACGATTAGTGTAAGTATGTTTAGTTATGTAAAAATGTAAACTTTATGTTATTTCATTGAAATAAAGAGTTTTCTTTAACAAAAAATGGCATGCCGACTATAGGAACATCACATGCCGACTATGACAATGGCATGCCGACTACTCGCAACACGATGTGTTTTACTAAATATATTTATTAATCAAATTTATGGAATAATTTATTTAAAACAGCTTATTGGATCTAAAACAATAACCCTTGTGTAAGAGGAATTTGTTACCCCAGTATCATATTCATGCACTTTAGGACACTAGGTACAAGAAACAAAAATTGTTCAAATGTCTACTACTGGTACACTTTTTCTATGTGACGAAAAGAAGAAGAAAAATAAACTTCAAACTAAACATGTTTTGAAATTTAAAAAATTGATATGATATAAGATTGTATATAATATATTTACGAAAAAACGATAGATTAGAACATTCGCTTCAAAAAAATGACTTTTTTTATTTAATTTTTTTTAAAAATAATGTATCTTCTGGCGTTTGAACTCCCGACTTCATAACTTTAAAAAAATTTTACGTTTGCGATTTTTGTTTCGTTTTTTTCACAAATTACGATGTATCGCCATTAACTGGCCGCTTACGTCAAATCACTTGCAGAATTTACTGTCTTCAAAAAATTAGAAACCGTGACGAGGACAATAAGATACGAGTGTGTATTAGTAAAAAAGCGGAAATGTATTGACATTATTTTCGCAAAACTGCCCAGCGGGAAAATTGGCTATCAGGGATCTGCTTCAACATACAGTTCAAGGAAACCCGTCATCTGTACTGGATGTACTGGGGTCAGCATTGAGAGCTTTGCCGGACAGCTGACAAGGTGCAGCACGTCATGTCGTCCATAATGGCAAGCGGGCAGACGTCCTGTACGATACCCAATACGAATTGAGGCTGCTGCACCATCCAGTTATCTGCTGAGCTAGAAATTCTTGCGTTTTCCAAGGTACCGTCGTCTGTTCTGGTGGAATCTTGAAAATCACACCTTATCAGCCTAGACGGAGACATCCTGTTAATAAGATAGTGGATGGGATGACTATGTCCATGACGAACTTTGTTTGTGAACCAGAAATCGGTCTAATCTTTGAAGCCTGGTGTAACAGATTTGTACACGGTTTCGAAAACGGAGGCAGGCACTCTTGAAGATCAAGACAAAGTTGCTCTTTTTAGGTCAAATCAAATAATTTTTTCCAAAGGTTTGCGAAATACGTCTTGCCAGTTGAACCCGATGAAATTACTCTTAAGGAAACTGGAAAAACTCAACAAACTTCTTGGAAAAGCAGAAGCTCAACTCGAACAACTGTTTGCAACTTGCGAAAATAGACTTTGAGGACTTTTGAGAGTATGCAAGGAAAGTCAACCTTTAATTCGAGCCTTTCAAAATATGTGAGTTAACAACCGATCAGTTTAAATGCATTATATTCGTGTAAGGTTTAAGATCCGACAGATATAACCGCATGCATAACCATAAACATTTTTAAAGCTGTTTTGATTACAGCTGTGTTCTTTTTGATAAATTGTAACAATGTTGTCAGATTGAAATACCCAAATGCAGTTTGATTTTGTGTATTTACGACAGAGTGAATGCAGTTTTGGAAAAGTTAATGCACGAATTCAAAAAATAGTGAATAGACCAAATTTAAAATGAAAGTACACACATTTATTTATGTTATATTTTAACCGTAAATGGTTCAAATTGTAGATATATGTTAAAATATTAGTATGATTCAGGGAAGATAAAAAAGCGAAGGAAAAAAGTACTTCTGTGGTAAAAAAGGTAGCAAAATTTTTTATATCTTAATTTTTATGTGGGTTTTACCGTTATTCATTTGTGCTTTAAAGCCATTATTTTCTTTGTCGCGTGTTTCGAATAATTTAATTGAAACACGTGTCTACACAACAAACAATAGATTAGCGATAACTGATATAGAGCCTCTCATCAATTTAATTTTTTTTTATTATTGGAGTTAATTATTTATTCCAACAAAAACAAAACAAATTATTCATAGGGTTTTGTATAAAAAGCAAAAAACATCTTATTATTTGTCTAGGAAGGTACTCTGGATATTGACATGATGTTATATTTTAGATACGTACATATTTTGTTATGAAAAATATTTTGGTAAAATATTGCTGGTTACTTTTAAATTATAACAACAAGAATATTCAGATTTTAACAAATCTTTGGACCTTAGACCAGATACAGTAGCGACTTGAAGTGGCAAATTCTTTCTACGCTGTCTGAAGAATGAGGGATAGATATTATGCCCTTACAATTTTATGTTGAAACATTAGTTCGTTTAATTATTTTTTAGCATTAAAACTCGGTCCAAAAAATATAAACATTTCATCTTTCAAAAATTTCAAATTTTATGCTAGAGCATAAAATTGTAAATTAATTAATTCAAAATGGATTTCTTCGTTTGGAAACATTTTAATTTAAAGCGTTACAATCAAATTTGTTTTTTTCCGAAGTTACATTGTCTGGAATGAATTTGTTAAACCATAAATACATTCTATCTTCAAAATTATTTTTTCGCAAATCTTCTATCTACATCAAATCTTCAATCTACATCTTGAACAGGAAACTAAAGTCAAAAAGTATCAACGTATTTTTTTTCTTATTTTAATGGATGCCGACAAGGGAATAAAACAATTCCAAAATTGCCAATGGTCGGCATAGGGGTAAATTGTAATATGTCAATAATTCCTGAAGTCAGTAGGAGCTTTTCTTCTTATGTTATTCATTTCTTATTTTGTTTGCACTGCCGTTGAATACCACACATATAATGCAACCACCCGACGTGAGTGTATTTAAGAATTGAAGAAAGCCGTAAAGGATTGACAACTAAAGCCCGAATAACCCAATGAGTTATTTCGAAATCCACTTTTTGTTAGCTTCTTCCTATGGTGCTTACCTGAATATGACAGATACCATTAAGAATGATTTTCGAAAGTGTGGTTTGTACACTTTCAATCCGCACAATGTTGATTGCACCAAATGTGTTAAAAATCAGTCAGAAATATTGACCGAAGATCATGAGGAAGCTATGGAATATGTTATTGAATCAGATTTTAATATAGCCGTTAGTGTAATTAATGCTATAGCTCCTTATTTACGAAAACGAGGGATTAATTCAGATATTATTGTCGAAGGGAATTAAAAAAAAAACAGAAACAGAACATCAAAATATTGAAATATTAGATAATACTACACTTCATGATGAACACACAATCAATGCGGAAGGTGTTTTGGAATTCGATTGAATCTCCCGACTGCATAGATTCGATGTGACCAACTGCAGCTGTAACTAATAAAGACAACGCTTTCCAATCAATTAATTCGTAAATACACTACTATATTAACTATATTAGTTAAGATTTCATCTTATTCAGATAATTTTTAAATAATCTATTTGTAACTTATCCCAAATTTTTAGTATTTACATGCGCAACATCATAAATTTAAACCAATGAAACTTCCATGTCTCCAACGATAAGCATCTATATTTTCCGAAACCATTGGACTCTGTTATGATATATCCGCTCTCACTTTGACGCTAAGGAGTGTATTATTAATAAAAAGTGGAAATGTGCAGCAAGTCATATGGTCCCTAATGGCAAGCGGGCAGACGACCTGGACGATGCCCAATACGAGTTGAGGCGGCTGCATCCAGATATCAGCTGAGCTAGAAATTCGCGCGTATGCCAAGGTACCGTCTTCTGTTCTAGTGGAATCTTGAAAGTCATACCTATTCAGCCTAGGCGGAGGCATCCTGTTCATGAGATAGTGGTTGGGATGACAATGTCGAAGACATCCAATGTTCTGTTGATGCTTTCTAATGGAATCGAAGGATCATTCCATGATGAACTTTGTATGTGAACCAGAAAGCGGTCTAATCTTTGAAGCCAGATGCAATAGATTTGTACACGGTGTCGAAAATGGAGGCAGGCGCTCATGAAGATCAAGGCAAAGTTGCTCTTTTTTAGTCATATCAAAAAAATTTTACAAAGGTTTTCGATTAAATGACTTAAGGAAACTGGAAAAACTTAACAAACTTTTTGGAAAAACAGAAACTCAAGTCATACAACTGTTTGCAACTTGCGAAAACAGACCTCGAGGACTTTTGAAAGTATGCAAGGAAAGTCGACCTTCAAGTCGAGCCTTTCGAAATAAGTGAGTTAACAATCGATCAGTTTAAATGTCTAATGTTCTTGTAAGGTTTAAGATCCGACAGAGATAACGACATGCGAATTCAATTGCTAATTAATTTGTATGACGGAATCATAACAATGAACCTGGACAAACTGGTAGACGTGACACAGCGTAAATACAGACAACACTCTCATTAAACATTAATCAATAACAATCTGTGCCGTTAACAAATACACAGAAGAATCTAGACAGCAGCACAAAATACCGCAAACAATATGATGCCTACGAGGATATTTGCATTATGTAAAATTCGATCCATACACCAACCTCAAGTACGCTAAATTCACTGCAAAAACAAGCAAATTTACACAACTTCCACAGAGTGAAAAGGAAAAAAGTTAAAAAGGTTAGAGAATTTGAAATCAAAGTTTCGGACGAATGCCGTTTTAACTACCAAAAAATTAAATTTCAATAACTTCGAAAATACACAACAGTGACGATCAACGACAAATCTGGTCGACTTCAAATAGATACTGATTCAAAGATATCGATTAAATCGGATTCAACACGAAAAAGTATTGGTAAGGCAGACGGCCATACAACCAATGACTGTGCTAGTATTGGAATTATGAACAAAATCAAGTTCGAATGCATGGTCTCAATGGATTACGTCACAAAGTCATTAAACTGCTATGTAACAGAAACCAACTCAACATCATGGAAATCGATTTAACATTTTAAGCTTTGGGACAAACCGATATTTACTTGGTGTCGATGGCACAGACTGTGTTTGATCACAGCGCTCTAGGACTGTGCACCAATACAAAAGTCCATATTCAGTTGCCGCCAGTTTCGTATGTGACAATAACTGAAATCGAATCGGATCCTGTGGAAAGAGCAGAAATTAAGCTGGCCTTAAATGTCAGAAATCGCTAGATGACTTAAAGCAGATTTAACCATTAACCTTTCGACTCATTACAGCCCAGAAATTCGAATACATGTGGCAGCAGACGCACCATCTAACGGGTTGCGAGCAATCATATACCGAACATTTCCTGACAACAGCGTTAAAGCTATACATCACATTTCGAGATCCTTCACACCTGCTGAAAGAAACTACCAAATAGAGAGGGAAGTTTAAGCGCTCATGTTTTCCGCCTAACGGTTCCATAAAGATATTTTCGCAAGCAAGTTAACATTGCATAAAGAACACAAGCCGCTCCTGAAAATATTCGGTTCAAACAGGGGATACAGCTTAGCAAGAATTAATCAATCGCTCGGCCCAATATTGAAGACTATGTCCGAAGGTGGCAAAATTGTCTACGAGCATCAGAGAATCCCGTGAAAACTGACCTTTGTTCATATTCATTGACATTGCGCCCTCTTGAGAGAATCCATATTGACTACTCCGGAGGGTAAATTTTAACTCTTAATTATTGACTCATTCCCTAATTAATCAGTCATATACAAGGCCTCGACAACAAAATCTTTCGCAAACATAATGATGTGAAATGAATACAGCGGACAATTCGGAAATCATGAACATAGTTTCGGATAACGGAACTCAATTATGTTACTATGAACAATTCCAATCCTCGTGTAAAAAAGATCTATAGAACACACTAGAACTGTACGGTTACATCCCAGCTTTAATATACAAGCTGACGAATCGATTATACCTTCAAAGGTGCACTAAAAAACGTCCGAAGAGAAAGAAACACCTACAGAAGCACTACAGACATTCTTAGATGTATATGAATCACCCCAACCCCAAAATCACTAAACGGCAATAATACTGCAGAATCATTTATTGGACGAAAAATGAGAACGGCCTTCGAAGGCATAGCGATTTAGTCTATGCAAGAAACTTTAAGGGAAATAAAAGTTATTGGGCGTGAGAAGAAATAATCGGAAACATCGCCACCGTAACGTACAACACTTTCATCGAAGTTCTTGTAAGAGGGTATTTCCTCGTAAGACTTCATTCCAGAGAATCCAACATCAACGAAGATTTAACACCAACATTCAATTTGCCTTTGGATATTTTACTCTCAGAATTTGAAATTACGACATCATCTGCATCGGATGATTTCCTAACACCAACTGGTTCACCAACATGGTCTCCTCAGAGAATTACTAGCCGAATACAACCGGTGCAACCAATATCAAGATCACCACAGGCAAATTAAAGAGGGAGATGTTAGAGAGACTGTGTTAAAAAGGGACTGTAGTGAAAACGAAGCTATAAAACTTCCTTAGCACATACCGCAGTGCAAAAATTGGCAATAATCATACCAAAACTATTACTCCAAACAAGCCAGATGCGCCAGCAAGCACGAAACTAATATTTGCGAAAAACCTGTCTTCCTTCCAAAGTGCTGTAACTGTGGCAAAGATCATCCTACAGCAGCAACATCTGTAACCTCTACTAAACCACACAAACCTACGGATCAAACATAGGCAGCAGCAACAACCTCAACTGCAGCTTCATCAATAAACCCCGAGTATCGAAATTCCAATACATTGAATGCAAGAAAGCTTTATTTGAAGTCGCCAAATCGAGTACATCGTTTCAGGTGAATACAAATAAGGTTTCGTACGAAATACTCTAATGGAAATCTTGTCAAACTGGAAGCTATTGAATCTTGTAACAAAGTCTTAGATGTGCGCCAAAGTATGTTAAAAGGAAATTTCTTTGGTAGCCTAATCTAAATGTATAATGTACTAAAATTAATGCAATGGAATGCAAATTAATATAAGAAGAAAAAGACATTGATGTTTCGCTAGTTAGTGAAACACATTGAATTAAGCAGTATTTTCTTAAATACAAAAATTTCGAAATGTACCACATTATTAACTCTAGTAAAACGCAGACGCAGAGGGAGTGCTGTTATTGTAAAAAAAAACGTTACAACACGAGTTGGAAACTGAAAAGAGTTCTTAAAAGTGCCAAGCTACAAATAAATCTATATTAGATAACAAATCCCCTATGTCTTTCACGTTGGTATACAGTCCCTTACGACACAAAAAAATCTGAGCAGTACATAGAACTTATTAACTCATACAAATACAGATTTATCAAAAAACATTCACTGCTCAAGATTAAATTACCCAAAAGGCAACGACCAATACCGTGCTTTAAACATACCAGGATGTTCGACAGTCTCTACTAGAAAACCAACGTATTGGCCTTCTGACGTATCGAATATTCCAGATCTAATCGATTAATAGTAAAAATCTCATCAAACAATGTGATAATAGAGGATGGGTACGAACAAATTTTTGACTACTCCCCAATATACCTGACGTACTTAGGCCATTACCTTACCTGGGGATTAGTAAACAAAATAACAGACTGGAATTATTTCAAATATTTAATAAATGCTACCATCAAACTTACAACAATAGCCACAACAGACATTAAAAACGAAACAATTAAACTAACAAACATAACCTAACAAGCAGCATAGAGAAGCGTACCTCTGCCATAATAATCACCAACTTCATTACCCCTAACCAATCCACATTACGAAACTAATCAAAAATAAAAGAAAGCTTAAAAAAATGGCGGCACTCTCGCTCCCCAAAAGACCAACGAATCTTTAACAATGCTGCAAATAGTCTAAACAAAAAAATATAATGAAAAAAGCTACGTCAGTACCTGTCTAATCTTATATATAATAGAACTATTCCCTATGGAATACCACTCAATGTCCAAAAAGTCCTACAATCCAGAAATCGCCCACAAGCAACGGAACATGGCCGCAAGTATTTTGCAGAAGGCAAACGATTTTGCAGATCAATTTAGCACAATATTCTCAAAGCCTTTCCTACTGATAATTAATCAAGAACCAATTTAATCAAGAACCTAATACTGCGCTTAAATTTGAGAAAATTAACATTATAGTAGTTTTCAATGAGGGTTTGATTTGATTGAAGGTAAACTTTATTTACAATAAAGACCCGGGTACACTTAAGATTTTTTTCTTAGCTTCCGGTTGTCTGAAAACAACTGAAATATATGTTGAAATTCACAAAAAGATAATGATATTGTCGGCATAGAAGAACGCTTGTACCAATATTTTGTGAAATTTGGACGTTTATTTCTGTTTATTGCAAGACTATTTTGACTTCCAATAAATTCGTGTTTGGCAGTATCATCAAGATAAAGATTGTTTAACTCTAGCACTTGAACTTGGTTAGACTGATGAGCGAAAGAAGTTGTCACAATGATGATTGGTGAATTTCTCTGATTTTTTATTGAGTTTGTTAGTACTAAATTATTGCTAAATTGCATTTTTTGGTCTATTCTGACTATAAAATTAAAACATTGCATATTATATTTGGGTTACAAAGCTTGTGTGGTAAGAAGTGCATTTTGATTTGTTTTATGAGCTCAGCATTTTGTGCATGAAGATTGAATCGATTTAAACATACAAAAGAATGTTAATTATAAACAAAAGAATGTGAATCTATGAACATGCTACCCGCCGTTGAGCCATGCTCAACTGAAATGCTGACACAACAGATGTTAATTGCTGTTGTTCGTTGACAGTTCAAGGTGTTAGCGTTTTAGTCAACAATAAAGTAATTGGCTTTATAATATTACACATACTTTTTTGTTTTAGTCTATTTATCATTCTTATGCAACTGAAACTGCAAATTCTGATGACTGGACATGTCGACGAACTGCTGGGCATGGAGGTTGTTGCCCTTTAAAAATTCCTAATGACTCGATATATGGACGAACTGCTGTGCATGGAGGTTGTTAGCTTGGTTCCATTCTTAAATGTTTTCTTCCTTTTTTAAATTGTGGTCACAACGATTCCACCTGCAAGAATGAGGGCGGCATAAGTTACTGTTGCATGGTCTATCTTTATGCTGTTGATTTGGAGCGGTAGATCAGTTAATACTTGTGGATGTAACTGATTTTGAATTTCAGATATGTTCTTAATGTGGTCAACGTAGTATTTTAGGTGAACTTCGTCGAACAGTGCTTTGCCACTAGTATTGCTGGTTGCTGTATATGATGTATGAGGGGATGTTGAGTAAGTCTGATGTCCCTGAATAAACATAGACTTGTACTTTAGTGTACAATCCGGACTTATTTTTATGATTCCAGTCCAGTCCCTTGCAACGTCAATCGAGAATGTTCTTGTTCACACAGAGTGGTTATTGGAGTGGGGTGTGGCATAGTATAGAACCATTGATTGTTGTGTTTTAGTTGCGTTAACGGCGTGTTGTCTGTAAATGGAGCAATATTGCAGCTAGCGCGAGTGATATTATTGAGAAGTGAACATAGGTATTTGTCTGCGTGAGCATTAAACTTGGACTGCATATTTGGACACAAGTCTTCATTTTCTGTTTGTGGTGTGCTGGCGTCTCATTGTTGTTCAGTTAATACGTAGTATTCATCCCTGTGAGCGCTTATAGCGATCAAGTCGCTGCATGGTCTAATGGCGACCATTGTGCTGTTGACAATTACTTTGAGCTTGAGCTGAACAAGTTCCAAGGGCTCTGGGTTACACAAGGGAATTGTTATGTCAAAAATAACATGATTATCCGTGATTCGCCCTTTCACATTCATAATTTTGTTAAGTTGAAGAAGATTGCATTGATTGATAGGCTGCAGTAATGCTGATGGCAGGTGATTTCTGATTTGTTTGAGCTCTGCCTGAAGTTGTAGTGATAGCAACATTGGGCTGATTTTTCCATGATGCAAATCGGATAATGTTGTAACAATTGCTGTTTGTATTCGATGCAACCTTGCTGACAATAATGACAACTGTGGAGATAATGATACAAAACACTGGAGTTGGCAACTATCTTCCTTGTGTTCGTCGTCCTGGAAGTAATTTTGTTCACTGGATCATCGAGGTTGTCAAATTTTCCTTTTGACTAGCTCATCTTGTTTGAAGATATTGAGGGTTGAGTCAATGATTGATGTTTGTTTTCTGAAGAGCTGCTTGGTGTGGTTTTTTGAGTCAATAACTCCAAAAAGTGAATTGGCAATATTCCCCACAATGTTTACAGCGCCGCGCTTGTTTCTTTTGCCTTTTAGTAAAAGATTTCCATTTTTGAGGTTTGTGAAGCCGAGTTCAAGAGTATACAGAAGATTTTGACATGGTGTCTTTTGTGGGACGAGCTTGCATAAGTGATGTAGTACCGATGTTCCCTTTTTGAATACATTCATCTCTTGCCAGTATGGTTGGAGTTCGTATTACGTTATAATTTTCCATTCAGATCTTGCATTACGTGTGATGTCAACACCTACAAAATGAATGCCAATGTTCGGTTCAAATTCGGTAATTTCTATTATGCCTGCACAAATTAAAGGAAGTGCAAATAGTGCGACAATCATTTTTATCATGACACTGATATCCTTCGTCCTTTTTTGCTTGGACTTATCTGTTGGTGCAATGGATGGTTTTGTTTCTTGCTTATCTTCATCGATCGGATTTGAAGACAATTGTATACTTAATTGTTCTTCGCACGTGTTGCCTTCTTCGAGTCTTGACAGTGGTGCCAAGCTCGTTTCAAAACTCCGGCAGCAGTTTTAACATTTGCAACTCTTACTGCATTGTCGTTTCCCATGTATGTCTTGATAACAAGTCCTAAATATCACTTCATGACAGGAACGTTATCTTCTTTTAGAATGACAATGGCTCCCGGTTCGAGGTTTTTAGATTTCTCTTTCCATTTATTACGATTGTGGTCACGAGACTATCATTCAGATAGTCTCGTGGCCACCGGCTCCAAAATTCGTGTTTAACACGTGAGACCAGCTTCCATCTTGTTGCCACACTTGAGATTAATGGCTTCGCCTGTGAATCCACTTGTGCTGTGTGTGGTTCTCCAATCAGAAAATGTCCTGGAGTGAGTGTACCTATATTATTGGAATCATTTGACAGCGGAGAAATGAGCCTTGAACTCATTATTGCCTCAATTTCATGTCCAATGTTTTGAATTCTTCATATGTAAAGAAGCATTTGTCACACTTCTCACAAGGAGGTGAGTTGTTGACTTGACGGCTGCTTTCCAGAGACCACCAAAGTGTGGCGCTCTTGGCGGAATGAAATTGAACTGGATCCTCTTGGTATTCAAAGTATTTGCAATTGTTCTTGGGCATTTGGTGAGTGTAAGATGGTTGATAATTCAGGTAGGTTATTTTTTGGTCCTACAAAGTTCGAAGCGTGGTCGCAATATAGCTTCTGGCAGTGTTCCCGTCGGCCGATGAATCTTTTGAGGGAACCTATGAATGCTTTTTTCCGCCTTTGTCGCGAAACAACATAACACTGCAATGTAGACCTTGTGTGGTCTTTTGCCGCGCAGTTTGTAATGTACTGTTATTGGTCCACAGTAGTCTACCCCAGCATGAATAAATCGCCTGGCTGTTGTTACACGTGTGGAAGGCAAGTTTCCCATTATTTGGCTAAAGTAAACTGGCTTAGCTCTGCTACATGTTGTACAGCGATGAACTGTAGCTCGAGCCATAATTTGTCCTTTCAATGGCCATAACCGTTGTCGCACTATTCCTAGCAATGTTTGCGCTCTGCAGTGTTTATTTTCCTTATGAGTCATTTCAAATATAAATTTGGAAATGGGATCATTGTAGGGTATAAGGAGTTGATGTTTTGAGTCGTATGTCTGACGAGGCATCCAGACGACCTCCAACGCGAATTAAGCCGAAATCATCCAGAAATGTTAAAAAATTACTTAGGTTACTTGTTCCACCTAATTTTTGGTGTTTCTTCAGTAGCTGCATTTTCAGATTATGTGCCTGATTATAGACCTCAAAGGAGACAGCAAACCTAAAGGATCAAAAAGCCTGGCAAGATCTGAGGTAATTGTGCGTTTAGTTTTCCTTTTTGCTATATCAACATTGACCTTCACGCAAAACTTGTCATCTTTTGGAGGCCTGGTGAGTCCTAATGTTTTAGCGCAGTCAGATTATGTGCTTTTTAAAATCTTAGTTAACTTCTCGATCACCTTGTGAAATGTTTTCGAGCAATTGTGGGTTATTATCAGACCATTTGCGTAAATTGAATCCGCTCTCTTTTATCACTTATATGAGGTGCTGCTGTAAATGTATTGCCGTTATTAAACTATCGGCTCCACCCAGGCCATCATCGACGTAAAAATTCGCTTAAGGAAATTGCGAGGCGAGCGGGTAGAGGACAGAGTTATCCTTGGCTTTTGTTTGCACACACTTTGTTGCTAAATAAGGGGCGGCTCTTATACCGTACGTGACTATGTTCAGTTGGTAGTAGGTTATGGGCTGTGTGGCATCTTTCTCCAAATTATAAGTTGAAATTTTGTAATCATCAGGAGAGACTAAGACTCCGTCTGCTGCAGGACAAGGGTTAGATTTTGAGCAAACCAATGTTTTGCCACTGCCCAAATCACGATACCAAAATTTAATGGAGATGACCATAAATGGCCGGCATTTTTTGATCTTTCGTCACAATTAGTAAACAACCACGGTACAAAAAATATGGTACCTCAAGGCCAATGTCGCATGTGTAGCTGAAAACCTCATAGTCAGTCACCTCTCAGCCACAGCCGAAAATTACGACGCTGCATTGAAATTATTGCAAGATCGCTACAACAACAAACGGGTGCTGGTTACATCGCTAGTCCAGCAACTGATTGATCAATCCTCAACAGGATCATCAGCTACGTCTATGAAACAGCTGCATGATGTCGCGCAAGAGTGCTTACATGCGCTCAATAACACGGGGATCGACACGTCCTACTGGGATAGAATGATATTTCAATGGCGTTAGGAAAAGAGCTTTAGTGTGCCTGAGCCCTGGGGAATGCCGTCTTAAATTTAAAATACATCCCTAGTCATTGGAAAGTAGCGGAAGCAGTCGTCATACTGCCCGATCGCCTTAAATCCACTTACGGGAAAATTTTTTTACTATATTGAGTGTACGCTTAGAGTATTTAACTGCAAAAAACTGTTTTTTATAATTATCACTAAATTACGACATTTTCGTAATTTAGTTATTAAACGTTTTTTGTGTTGACTGTGTTAGGGGTCACGAATTTAACCACGTTTTTACAGTCTTTTTGGAGTGTAAATTCGCGATTTGCTTGTTGCTGGCCTTTAAGTGTTCACAAGATTCAGAAACCAGGTTTAATTAAAATGACGTTAAGTAGGGGTGGAAGCCTCTATAGCAAGACATTACCGCAATTTTAGTGTGGTAGGGTTTTGTACTTATATTAACTATTTTAGAAATCACGTATATTAGCATTTAAACCACGCTTGGCTTAAATCTCGTGCCGTGAATAAAAAATTCTACACAGTCTTTCGGGCGCGTCTGTTTGCGATTGCTGTAACGCAGATGTAGATTAGAAAACCTGGATATAGTTCTATAAAGTCTGAAACCACTTGGCTACGAAATATTTTTTTTGTTGAAAAAAAGTATTTTTGTATTTGATTTATATTGAAAATGCATCAAGTGATGGCAAAAAATAGAAGAAAAATAGCGGGACCTTTCAAAAGGGCGGTGGCGCCAAGTGGGTTGACAAGAGGTATTCTGAAGTCAAGGGCCAACGGTAAAAAGCTGCAATTTCTTCGATTGAAATCTTTGGATTTTGTCGAGATTGCTTTGCCACATAGCTGATCACCATATAACCAAATAGGTTTGATTACACTGTTGTACAGAGGCTTAGTTTTGAATTTGCGTTAAGGAGCCAGTGTAGTTGATGGACCTTAACTTTCAGCTGAGTCTTCTTGGCTTCGATATGACTTCTCCAGGTGAGTCGTCGAAACAGGTGGATTTCAATGTATGTCACATTATCAAATTGAGAGAACGGTATGTTTTTTTTAAATAACCAACACTCAGGGGATGCGGTGCATTGCGTTGGGGAGTGGAAAGTTAAGGATCGGAGGGGGGGATAGAGGATGTAATGTTTATTGACACTTGTCTTGAACTTCTGGATGTCGCAATTAGTGGGAAACACATTTGCCGGAAGTCGATTCCACATACGGACTGTACGAGCGAAAAACGAATTTGATCTGTAGTGTATAGTGCGGTCAACTGGCCAATCGATAACAAACGGGTGTGAATTCCTAGAAAGTCGCGTATCCCTACCGAACATCCACACGGCAGGAATAAGGCGAAGAATGTCTGATGAACACACACCATGAAAGTAACGATAGAACATCGCCACGCAACCCACATTCCGACGATGCTCAAGGAAAACAATAGATTTGGATACCCTACTGTCACCTGTCAGCACCATCTCTCTCCTTTGAACACGGTCAAGTAGCTCCAAGGATGATTTTGGAGCACTTGCCCATATATGGGAGTTGTATTCCATCTTCGGCCTGATGTAAGTTGTATATATATGGAAAAGATCAGAAGGAGTTAAATATTTCTTGCACAGCTTTAAAAAGCCTATGCACGTGAGTGCTTCTTTCGACACTTCGAATACATGTCTCGCCCAATGAGCGTCACATTGTATTTTCATGCCCAGAACATCAAGAGCTTCTGATTGTTCAATATCCGTACCATCGATAGAAATTAACGATATTGTTGGGTCAGCGAATCGCTTGTGAGACAACAAACAGCACTATGTCTTACGCGCATTAAAATCTACTCTATTCACTCGACCTCATTCGGAAATGGCCAGTAAATCCCGACCAAGTGTCTCATCCATAATTCGCCTTTTGTCTTCAACATCTTGAAGACTCGGTCTACGGTCGAATGAATATGAATGACAGAGGTTACTGTCATCCGCAAAGGAGTATATTGGATTCACGGTCTGACCCAACAGATCATCAATGAAAATTAAAAATAAAGAGGGAGAAAGGACAGAGCTATGTGGTACTCCTGCAGTAAGCCTATGTTTGTTGGATGAGAACCCATCTACAACAACTCTTAAAGTGTGATCTCTAACAAAGCTCGATATAAAACGAGCGAAAGTATCACCGACACCAAAAGCCATCAGATTTGATAAGAGTGCACCGTGTCAGACTCTATCAAAGGCCTTGGAGATATCCAGAGCCACAACCTTACTCTCACCAAACTGGTGGATAGATCGACTCCAGCGCTCCGTCAAGAAAGCCATCAGGTCTCCCGTAGAGCGATTTCTACGGAAGCCATACTGTCGATCACTAAGCAGGTAGTTGGACTCTAGATACCTCACAAGATGGTGGTTAACCATGCTCTCCATTGCCTTAGAGCAAATTGCGATTGACCTATAATTCGCCGGATTTTTGGCGTCACCCTTTATAGGGATTGGCTGGAGGTTCGCAACCTTCCATAACGCTGGGAAGACTCCCGCACGATAAGCAAGGTTGAAGAGGTTGCGTAATGGACGGGCTAGCGTCGAGGAGCACTTACACAGGACAAGTGCCGAAATACCATCCGGGCCCTGGGACTTATTTACGTCGAGATTCGCAAGAACCCTTTTAACCCCACGAGTTCGAATAAATATCTGAGGCATGGAACTAGATACGTTTTCGATCACGGGGAGTGGTTGATTGCTTTCCGGCAAGGAAGAATATCCTGCGAACCTTTGTGCGTTGACGTTGTTCGTGTAGAAATTTTTCAAGCCTTAGCACACGAAGTTCTTGATTGTTTTTGCAGCAGTTCAGTATTGGCGTTTTTGTTCAAGCGCCAATTTCTGGACGCCTCCTCTTTAGATCTGACAGCGTCCTTGGTTAAACCAACCGTTTTTGGCTGGTTTAGCCGACGTAACTTTATTTGGAATAAATGTCTTCATTCCAAATAAAATTATATTTTGGATCATTTCAGCAGCAGCATTTACGTCGTCGAGAAAGCACAGTTTCCAATTAAAATGCTGAAAAAAGTGGTTGAGCTGAGCCCAACGTGCCTTTTCGTAGATAAAAACTGTTAGCTTTGGGGCTGGTATCGAAGTGACACGAAGGGCGGAATACGAAAAGGATGCTGAAACAATGCAGTGATCAGAATTACCAAGAGGTGCAAGGACATTAACTTCGTACTTTTCAGGGTGTGAAGTTAAGTAAAGGTCAAGAATATTGTGATGGTGCCCTTCTACACACGGAATATGTGTCGGTTCATTCACTAGTTGCGTCAATTCATTTTGCGCGGCGAAGAGCTCGGTGTATTGGCCCTCCGGAGTTGTTTGGCTCGAATGCGAAAGTCAGGCGAATTGTGGACATTGAAATCACCAGCAACGACGATTTCACTTTCCGGATAACGCTCCAAAACTTTCGTTATAGAATCGGAAAGGGCGTCGAAGCCGTTAAGGGAAGCCTCCCTTTCCGAGTTTGGGCTTCTGTATATAAACCCAAAATGAAGTACGTGTGTTCCAATCCTGAATTTAACCCAAAGGGAGTTAAATTCTGGATCTTGTGAGCATAAGTGTTGCTGGCTCTGAAACACTGTATCGTTACGTTCATATACCACAAGTCCTCTGTGAGAAATAAAAAGAGGTAGGGTGTGATACCCAGAGGTAGGGTGTAATCCTGTGGATCAGAATCCTCACAAAGAGCTAGGACATCAGACCTATGGAAATGAATGTGGGAGAACACAGCGAATTCGTAAGCAGGCCACGTATGTTGGCGAAATGCATGTTAAATTTCTTTACCATTACGCCAACCAGAAAACAAAAACAAATGTCAGTATGTAAGTGCAGTAAACAATCTCACCCCTTTGCCGCCGCTGGTCCCTCCAATGCTAAGTGTTATCCCTTAAACACTGGAGGGGCAACGACAAAAAAGCAAAAGAGTAAACCGCACTTACACAGATTAGAAAAGATATGGTGTGTTGGATGGAGGGGGGATGGCAATGCACCACGGAAAGAGATAAACAAGTTCTCTTTGTGCGTTATCGTTGGCTTGTATGTGTTATTACTTTTTTTGTTCTTTTTCTCTTTTTTCTTCTTATTGTTGTTGTTGTGTTAGGATATGATATGTAGGATATGTATGTTTGGTTCTTATTAGAATTAGAGGATCTTACTACGTTTGGGCTGGTAGGGATATCTGCGGTAAAGGAGAGGACCCAGAAAACTACTCCGGGAGACACCAGCTAGTATTTCGCGGTCATCGGTTTCGTGTTGCCAACATTTGTCTTTGAATCTGCGTTTTCTAAGTAAGACTTAAGAAGTTGATGCGTTTTTGCCGGTTGTATTTGTAAATTTTGTTGGTCAAGCCAAAGTGCCAGACTTTGTCAAATGCAAGAGCTACATCCAGAAATACGGCGTGGCGATATTCTCGCCGTTCAAATGATTTTGACCCAAGCGGTCTGAAAGTTTACTTGCTCGATGGTGCTGTGACCTTCCCGGAATTCAAACTGATGGTTTGGTAATCTGTTGTTTGACTTGATGAAGGGTTTTATGTGATAAATGAAATTTTTCAAAGAGTTTGGATAAGTAGAGCAGCAATCTAATCGGCCTGTATAAGGGAGGTATTCATTTGTCCTTTTCCTGCTTTAAAATATGTCCTCAGAGAAATATGTTTTAAAATTGAGTTAAATATTTTGCCGGGAACTTCACAGCTATATAGAGAAGTTCAAAGATCATTTTATGCGTAATAAGATCGTACCTAGGAGTATTAACTGGATTCACGGTTTCTTTTATGACATGCAGAACTTCATTTGCGTTTGTAAACAGTGGAATTACGGCAGAAACTTTATCATCTGGTGGAAGGAGGGCTCTAATTGCAGGATTTGGGCGAAATACCTGGGCCAGATGGTTTGGGAAAATATTGTCTTTTTCCTTTTTTGATATTGCCCACTCGCCGTTTGCGTCGCGTATTAGAATTGGAAATTGCTATCGAAATTAAACTTGCAATGAACCTAGCATGCCGTCTACTGTCTTAATTTCCAAGTGCGATTTGCAACCTTTAAGTAGCTTCCACCGGTGACCTATTTCGCTGCCATTTGAGACTCACCTTCGTTTTTTACTTACATGCTGCTCTATGTCCCGTTAAAGTAAGTGTTAAAACTATTTATTGCGTTCTCTTGTCTGTGTGTAGCGCGAATGAGCGTGAATCACGATGAAGTTGGTTTCGCTGTTATTAATCTCCTCCGCATTAGAAGTTAGATGATTCGGATCTAAATGACTGCTCATGTACTTCCTGTATTTTAACCATGAAGTAAACCTTAGGGGCTCCTCTACAAGGACTGTCTTCTGAAGTAGAAATATAGCTGGCGAGTGGTCTGACCATAATTCGGGTCAAGAAAAATTAGAAAATTTAGATTAATTAGGTAGCTGAAAGTTGTATTGGTCTGTAAGAAGTAACATTATATCAATTTTCTGACGATATGGGTACTCTGTCAGTTCGTGTCTATTTTAGTTCACACTATTAGCATTCCATGTATATATCTTAAGACGGTCTTTCTTTTCCTAAGTAGAACTTGAATTAACTGATTTTGGTAACGCTTGAATTTTTGCATCATTGATTTCATAGCTGGCAAGAAGAACATGTTCATACTATGTACAAGTTGTGGAATCATCGATTCAGCATTGCAAAATTGCTGCACAGAGGCATAAGGTGTATGTGAATGTTTTCGATTGGACTCTCTGGATCTTGTTCAGTTTCAGGTTGTTTTGGATCTATTTTGCTTAACTTGTTTTTTCCCATAGCTGGGCACCATATAAATATACCCAGATAGATTTGATTACACAATTAAATAGCGAAACCTTGTTTTCGATACTCAGTTT
This sequence comes from Hydrotaea diabolus, assembly GCA_963513945.1. Lineage (NCBI taxonomy): Eukaryota > Metazoa > Arthropoda > Insecta > Diptera > Muscidae > Hydrotaea > Hydrotaea diabolus. The sequence goes on along the minus strand of OY740717.1, from coordinate 92,101,821 downwards.
TGAGTTTCGTTAAGAAGCCTGTGAAGTTGGCACACCTTAAGCTTCTGTTGAGTCTTCTCTATATGATTTCTTAATCTTTTTGGATTGAGAAACAGGATATTGTTTAATTTGAATGTCAGATATGTGGTGACAGTTAGTGTGAACCTGTGTGCATTTAGTCTCGTTGACCTCCATTCTCCAGCCAGATCCTACTTGTCTTAGATGAGTACCTAGATTCGTGGAAGCTACATCGTGCTTTCAGCAAGTACGTTTGAGCTTGTAGGACGTTGGACCTAAGTACGTTTGGGCTTGTAGGTATATCTGTGGTGAACAGAAGATCAAGGGTAGGCCCCGCGACACCAGCTAGTATTTCACGGTCGTCGGTGAGGTGTTGTCTACATTTGACTCTGAATCTGCTGTTTTCTAAGCACGATTTAATTAGATGATGCATATTCGCCGGTAAATATTGACAAATTTTCCAGATAAAACCAAACTGCATCGTCGGAATGTGGGTTGCGTGACGCTGTTATATCGTTACTTTCATGGTGTGTGTTCATCAGACATCTGTCGCCTTATTCCTGACGTGAGGATGTTCGGCAGGGATACGCGACTTTCTAGGAATTCATACCCGTTTGTTATCGATTGGCCAGTTGACCGCACTATACACTACAGATCAAATTCGTTTTTCGCTCGTACAGTCCGTATGTGGAATCGACTTCCGGCAAATGTATTTCCCACTAATTACGACATCCAGAAGTTCAAGCAAGGCAAGCGTCAAAAATCATTACTCCCTCTTTCCCCCCTCCGATCCATTAATTTCCACTCGCCAACGCAATGCACCGCATGTATAGGAGGCATCCCCTGAGTGTTGGTTATATAAAAAAAAATGATACTGTGACTTTCCCGGAATCCAAACTGATGGTCTGGTTTATATTCCTTGACACAATAAACGGTTTAATTGTTAATACGAGAACTTTTTCAAAGAGCAGGGAAGTGAACTGATCGGTCTGTATGAGGAAGGGATTGATTTGTCCTATCCAGGCTTTAAGATCATTTGAATCAAAGAAATTTTCTATGCTTTCAGAAAGTAGCTATGTCTCAAAATTGAGTTAAATAGTTTGGACAGGAACTTCACGGCAATAAAAGGAAGTTCTATTATCATTTTAGGCGTTACAAGAGCATATCAGGGTGCTTTACCCGGATTTACGGTTCCCCTTATAATATGCATGACTTCATTAGCAGTTGTAAGAAATGATTTCATTTGAAAAAAGGAATCCACTAGTTGGTCCCGATGATTCGCGGAAACTGACTTACTCCTCCTCTGATGTAGCACACTCGTCATTTGCGTTGCGTAATGAAAATTGAGAATCCGTATGCATACTTGTATTTCTCAGAGTTTTCCATAATGAAAATGTAGTTGAAGCTGCAGGAGTAAGACTTGCTATAAAGTTTGCATGCTGTCCACTGTCTTCGTTTATAAGACCACTTTGCAAACTCTTTGTCGCGAAAGCCTGTCTAAGTCTAAGCCTGGCAATCTATTTCGCTTCCATTCACGGCGATACCTCTGTTCTTCTTTTACTAGGAACTCTATATCTATGTTAGTGTAAGTATTTAAGTTTCTTGTCGCGGTTTTTTTGTTTCTGCGTGGCGTGGTCGGTCGCCTGTTCTAATATAATTAAAATTGGAAACGCTATTGTCGATAGTTTAGTTTACTATATGACTGCTAATGTACTTCCTGTGTTGGGAGACGTGAGCTGATCCACAAGTACAGCCTTCTCATGGAGAAGAAACAAGTGAATGGTCTGACCATAAGGCAATTACAAGCAAACATGTTCGATTTGCTAATTCTTTTATTATACCAAAATCTATTAAGTCGGATTTTTTGTTAAGGTCTGGAGGCCGCTATGTTGATCGATATATTAAACAGACTTAATATTTCTTTAGTTTAGTTTCCGCGAGTCGGGTTGAAGTTCGACCTTGCACATTGGTTGTGGAACATTTTTATTGTTAAAAACGTTTTAGTTCTCTTTTTCCCTTATCTGGTCCTACAAATGATTTAATGCCTTTTAAGATTACTGCTACTCCCTTACTACTCTTTTGACGATACGTGTAAATATTTTATTTCTATCGTTAGAATAACTAAAAATAGCGATAAAGGCGTTTTCGGTGCATGATTTTTTTGATGTCTGAATTTTGTCTCGTTTATGTTCCCTTTCCTTACTGGCACTATGTGAAACCACCACAGCCAACAAGCTGAGCAATAATATTTACCAGCTCATTTCAGCTTCTCTCAAGTGGGTATAACTAGGCGGACTTAGAACCAAGATGGAAGATTGAGGTTTTCTTCGCTCAGCAATGCAAAACGGTTATAATTTTGCTTCTTTTTTGTTGGGGTTACCTTTGGCAGGGCTGGAATAAAGCTTTATAATAAAGTAGCGACCTTTCCTGTCTGTACCGCTTTTAATTGTTTGTCTTGTGTCAGTTTTATGTTTTCCTTTTTTCTCTCTATGTTTGCTGTGCTTGCATTAGCTTTGTTATTGATGTTGCTGCTAGCTCTGCCGGGTGAGAGATTTTTTTTGTCTTTGTGATGTTACCTCTCTTATTGCATTGGTTACATCTGAATTTATCGCGAAGTATGCATTCCGCGGACTTACACTGCAGAAAGCGTGTCTGTGTTGTTCTTACTCTTAATGAGGCGATGGCTCATCAAGTTGTGAGTTTGTTGAACTGTGTGTTCCTTTTTGTGTTTTGGTTGTGTTGTTTCACTGTTTCTACTTAACTTCAATTTTATTGCGTCAAAAATTACTTGAATGCCTTACAAGCTTATATTTATAATAAATTTTAACAATTTAAGATAATTACTTTTCCGGTAATTAAGTATTTTTTTGCACTATCTATGCTCATTCTATTTGAAATAATTTCCGAGAGGAATCTTTTTTACAACCGTTCTCTTCGGGCGCGGAGCTCCAAAGAAAATAAATAAACGAATGTACAAAATGTGTATGTATTATTTTTATTTTAAAATAGTTGTAATTATATATAATTGTAATTAATAAAAAATATTCAGATATATTTTTATAAGAACTTTCGATGTGGGCAAATTCACATTGTATCTTTAATGATACAAACATTTTTTTTTAAATAACTATTTAAAAAAAATCAAAAACTAAAGACGCAGTCTTAATTTTACTCAAATTTACAAAAAGTTCCTTCAAAATCAGTGGCCTTGTGTTTTGAGGGTTTAATAAGACTTTTAAATTTTCAATTATTCTTTTATGTTTTGTTTCTTGAATCTTCTTTATTTAAAATAAAGAAAGCATATCAATTATTAATTTAAAAATTAAAAAAAAAAATTGCACATATTTTGCCTGATATTTAAAAAAAATAAAATCAACAACAGCATTATCAAACACAAATCTGAGCACTACGTAATTAGCCGTTTTTCATTTGAACCATTACCCGAAAAATTAACATTAATCCAAATTTAGTTTGCAGATTAAAAATCATTGTTAAACTAAGGTCAAATTAAGAACAACCTTTCATACTAATAGGGACAAAATTCTAAGTCAAACTTGCAATTTTTACTTTTACGTTTTATTTATTATTGTACCTTCTTTATTTATTAAAAAATTATGCAGTGGATCACTGTGAAAGTGCTCCACCTGTGACTAAACACTTTAAAGCGTAAAATGTTTACAAAATCAATATGAAAATATCCCCTTATTGAAATACTATAAAAAAAAAATAAGAAATAGTTTTTCCATAATACTTTTTGCTTAAAATTGATTTAAGCAAAATATGAGGAAAATTCATGTTACAGTGAAAATGGTTCACAATGTAAAGCTACATGGATCTTCTTCATATTTGCCCTGTTTTGTTCACGTGTATCCACTTACAGAGAAAAATTTAGTTGGAAAACGGTTGGAACTACAAAAATTCCGTGCCAAAGAAAAGTTTCCGTGGCACACAACAAATGTTTACAATTGTAATGGATATTCAGTTCGATATACCACAACAATATTCTATTTTCAGCAAAACTAATTAACTGGTCATACCGATGAATCTCGGAAAAGTTAACTGAAAGTTTTGGCCAAAAATTTGTTGTTGTTACCAATAAGTAGTGATGATATATATTAACTGGAATTTTTTGTTTGTTTAAACATGCATTATAATAATTAAATACGATTATACAGTGCAACTTATTTTGGCATTCTTCTCGGGCAAGTTTTTATCAAACTAATGTTTTTCTATACATTTTACAGAAATCAAGCTCGTTTTTGTGAAGAGACAATAACAATTTAGAGTGAAAAACATTTTTAAATGCAGAAAAGCACATTCAAAACATTTTAAAAAGAAGACACCGAAGAGCCGATTACAGTCTATATAAAGGACACACAGAAGCACATATGCCAATTAATCCTGTGTCAAGCGCTGGTTCTGACGATGGCGATGAAGAAACTGAACGGCCCTCTAAAAGAATGAGTTTTCTATAGGCGTCAAATATCTATCTCTTTTTTATACATACATAAAAAAAATTCTTTAAGTTTTTTTTGCATCCGTACAAAACAACCATAAGCTCATATTTTCTCTGTAAGGATAACTATAAAATAAATCAAAAAACATTTGTTTGATTTAAAATAAAGTAAAAAAAAATCATATTTGCTGACGTTTAGCCAAGTTATTGACAAAAACAGGTGAAAAATGGTGGAAATGAGCATTTTTGTGATTTTAAGGCAGCAGATGCATTTTTTTCGGGTAAGTTGTTTTGCATTATTTTTCTTCCTTTTATATCTACAACTTGCCTTAAGACCCTATAGCAATATACTGTTCCAAAATATAACCCTCTCAAAGTTGAAGTATAAAATTAACGATGTGATAACACAAAAACTTCAGCCAAAGTGGCAAAACGTATTATGCCAAAAATCAAGTTTTAGGATGTACTTTAAGCCGCCTTTAATAAAACTTATTCCCAAAAAAGTGTGTTATTACTGACTTAACCATCTGCTGTGCTGTTCCGCCTCAAGACGGGTAGCAGTTAAATTAAAAATCTCGAAAAGTTAAAATTTATTTGTTGTGAAATGCAATTCTGCTTGTAGACGATCTATCACTCTTCATTTTGTTTGTTGTCGTGCACGCTGAGTTTTTAAGTCACATCATATTAAATTGAAAAAGACAATAAAACTGAAATAAATTATTTTAACGACAACACAATTTTCGATATTTTATTTTAATAAGTTGAGCGTCAGATTGAATCGAAAAATTATTAGGTAAGCAGATAAGTCTGTTTTCTATGAAATAGTTTAATTGGTTTTTGCTTGTGAGAAGTTTTTTCATAAAAGAATTAAATTTTCTCGTTTGAGGCGGAGTCGCACATCCAACCCAATTTGTTCTTGTATGTTATGTATATTATATATAGTGTTTCGGACACGTGTTTCCGCGATTTTAACCTCATACTTCATCGTAAACCAGCCATGTCGAACCGAAAGACGTATTATAATCTATCGAAGATGTCCGAAAATGAAGTCACCCAGTTAATGGGATCGATATCCAGCGCTGAGGACACCGGCGATGAATGAAATGATGGAGATTTTAATAGCGATGATGATGTTGCTGATCCCGATTTTTTGTGTACGGGAGACATGTTAATGATCGCTCAATGTTTATTAGAATCAAGTGAACTCTCGAATGCAATTGACGTGAGCATTATTATCAGTGGTGTGGATGATACCGTACAATGTGTCTCTGTTTCGCAAGTGCCATCGATTTCGATTGCATTTTGTCCACTTCAATCACGATGTTAATACACAATACCAATAATCATAGACAATAATTTAATTTAATACCCCTAATTTAGTAGTACTCAAAATAAAAAACTGCATTGCTTGCAATTTTAACATACTACTCTCAGATTGGTTAATTTGCCATAAATTGTAACTCCACTGATTTTGTAATATCAGCATAATTGTATTTTTAAGTTATTAATCTCTGATTGGATAATTCCACATAAATTTTGTAATTTGCAATGTCAGCACATTATAGGTATAAATAACCGAAATAAAAAACACCAGCGGTAAGGGACTCAAGAATATTATTAGTGGATTGAACACACAGTTAAAACAAAAAAACATATACATACGTTGCATCAAAACATTGCTGACCAGCTATTTAACAGGCGTTTGTCACATCATAACAGGCGTTCCTGACAATCATCAAGCATTCCTGCTTTTCAACAGGTGTAAGTCATATTTAGCAGGCGTTCCAGCACCTAGATTCGTGGAAGCTATATCGTGCTTTCTGTGAGAGCGCATTACAGCAAGTACGTTTGAGCTTGTAGGACGTTGGACCTAAGTACGTTTGGGCTTGTAGGTATATCTGTGGTGAACAGAAGATCAAGGGTAGGCCCCGCGACACCAGCTAGTATTTCACGGTCGTCGGTGAGGTGTTGTCTACATTTGACTCTGAATCTGCTGTTTTCTAAGTACGACTTAATTAGATGATGCATATTCGCCGGTAAATATTGACAAATTTTCCAGATAAAACCAAACTGCATCGTCGGAATGTGGGTTGCGTGACGCTGTTATATCGTTACTTTCATGGTGTGTGTTCATCAGACATCCGTCGCCTTATTCCTGACGTGAGGATGTTCGGCAGGGATACGCGACTTTCTAGGAATTCATACCCGTTTGTTATCGATTGGCCAGTTGACCGCACTATACACTACAGATCAAATTCGTTTTTCGCTCGTACAGTCCGTATGTGGAATCGACTTCCGGCAAATGTATTTCCCACTAATTACGACATCCAGAAGTTCAAGGCAAGCGTCAAAAATCATTACTCCCTCTTTCCCCCCCCCCGATCCATTAATTTCCACTCGCAAACGCAATGCACCGCATGTATAGGAGGCATCCCCTGAGTGTTGGTTATATAAAAAAAAAAATGATACTGTGACTTTCCCGGAATCCAAACTGATGGTCTGGTTTATATTGCTTGACACAATAAACGGTTTAATTGTTAATACGAGAACTTTTTCAAAGAGTTTCAACTTTTCAAAGAGCAGGGAAGTGAACTGATCGGTCTGTATGAGGAAGGGATTGATTTGTCCTATCCAGGCTTTAAGATCATTTTAATCAAAGAAATTTTCTATGCTTTAAGAAAGTAGCTATGTCTCAAAATTGAGTTAAATAGTTTGGACAGGAACTTCACGGCAATAAAAGGAAGTTCCATTATCATTTTAGGCGTTACAAGAGCATATCAGGGTGCTTTACCCGGATTTACGGTTCCCCTTATAATATGCATGACTTCATTAGCAGTTGTAAGAAATGATTTCATTTGGAAAAAGGAATCCACTAGTTGGTCCCGATGATTCGCGGAAACTGACTTACTCCTCCTCTGATGTAGCACACTCGTCATTTGCGTTGCGTAATGAAAATTGAGAATCCGTATGCATACTTGTATTTCTCAGAGTTTTCCATAATGAAAATGTAGTTGAAGCTGCAGGAGTAAGACTTGCCATAAAGTTTGCATGCTGTCCACTGTCTTCGTTTATAAGACCACTTTGCAAACTCTTTGTCGCGAAAGCCTGTCTAAGTCTAAGCCTGGCGATCTATTTCGCTTCCATTCACGGCGATACCTCTGTTTTTCTTTTACTAGGAACTCTATATCTATGTTAGTGTAAGTATTTAAGTTTCTTGTCGCGGTTTTTTTGTTTCTGCGTGGCGTGGTCGGTCGCCTGTTCTAATATAATTAAAATTGGAAACGCTATTGTCGATAGTTTAGTTTACTAAATGACTGCTAATGTACTTCCTGTGTTGGGAGACGTGAGCTGATCCACAAGTACAGCCTTCTCATGGAGAAGAAACAAGTGAATGGTCCGACGATAAGGCCATTACAAGCAAACATGTTCGATTTGCTAATTCCTTTTATTATACCAAAATCTATTAAGTCGGATTTTTTGTTAAGGTCTGAAGGCCGCTATGTTGATCGACTGGGCGTATATTAAACAAACTTAATTTTTCTTTAGTTTAGTTTCCGCGAGTCGGGTTGAAGTTCGACCTTCCACATTGGTTGTGGAACCTTTTTATTGTTAAAAACGTTTTTAGTGCTCTTTTTCCCTTATCTGGTCCTACAAATGATTTAATGTCTTTTAAGATTACTGCTACTACCTTACTACTCTTTTGACGATACGTGTAAATGTTTTATTTCTATCGTTAGAATAACTAGAAATAGCGAGAAAGGCGTTTTCGGTGCATGATTTTTTTGATGTCAGAATTTTGTCTCGTTTACCACCACTGCCAACAAGCTGGGCAATAATATTTACCAGCTCATTTCAGCTTCTCTCTGGTGGGTATAACTAGGCGGACTTAGAACCAAGATGGAAGATTGAGGTTTTCTTCGCTCAGCAATGCAAAACGGTTATAATTTTGCTTCATTTTGTTGGGGTTACCTTTGGCAGGGCTGGATTAAAGCTTTATAATAAAGTAGCGACCATTCCTGTCTGTACCGCTTTTAATTGTTTGTCTTGTGTTAGTTTTATGTTTTCCTTTTTTCTCTCTATGTTTGCTGTGCTTGCACTAGCTTTGTTATTGATGTTGCTGCTAGCTCTGCCGGGTGAGAGATTTTTTTGTCTTTGTGATGTTACCTCTCTCATTCCATTGATTACATCTGAATTTATAGCGAAGTATGCATTCCGCGGACTTACACTGCAGAAAGCGTGTCTGTGTTGTTCTTACTCTTAAATGAGCCGATGGCTCATCAAGTTGTGTGTTCCTTTTTGTGTTTTGGCTGTGTTGTTTCACTGTTTCTACTTAACTTCAATTTTATTGCGTCAAAAACTACTTAAATGCCTTACAAGCTTATATTTATAATAACTTTTAACAATTTAAGATAATTACTTTTCCGGTAATTACGTATCTTTTTGCACTATCCATGCTCATTCTATTTGAAATAATTTCCGAGAGGAATCTCTTTTACAACCGTTCTCTTCGGGTGCGGGGCGCCAAAGAAAATACATAAACGAATTTACAAAATGTGTATGTATTATTTTTATTTTTAAATAGTTTTAGCTATTTTATATAATTGTAATTAATAAAAAATATTTAGATATATTTTTATAAGAACTTTCGATGTGTGCAAATGCACATTGTATCTTTAATGATACAAATATTTTTTTTAAAATAACTATTTAAAAAAAAATTCAAAAACTAAAAACGCAGTTTTAATTTTACTCAAATTTACAAAACGATCCTTCAAAATCGGTGGCCTTGTGCATTGAGGGTTTAATAAGACTTTTAAATTTTCATTGTTAAACTAAGGTCAAATAAGGAACAACCTTTCATACTAATAGGGACAAAATTCTAAGTCAAACTTGCAATTTTTACTTTTACGTTTTATTTATTATTGTATCTTCTTCATTTATTAAAAAATTATGCAGTGGATTACTGTGAAAGTGCTCCACCTGTGACTAAACACTTTAAAGCGTAAAAAGTTTACAAAATCAATATGAAAATGTCCCCTAATTGAAATACTATAAAAAAAAATAAAAAATAGTTTTTCCATAATACTTTCTGCTTAAAATTGATTTAAGAAAAATACGTGGAAAATTCATGGCACAGTGAAAATGGTTCACAATGTAAAGCTACATGGATCTTCTTCATATTTGCTCTGTTTTGTTTACATTTATCCACTAACAGAGACAAATTTAGTTGGAAAACGGTTGGAACTACAAAAATTCCGTGCCAAAGAAAAGTTTCCGTGGCACACAACAAATGTTTACAATTTTAATGAATGTTCAGTTCGATATACCACAACAATACTCTATTTTAAGCAAAACTAATTAATTGGTCATACCAATGAATCTCGGAAAAGTTAACTGAAAGTTTTGGCCAAAAATTTGTTGTTGTTACCTATAAGTAGTGATGATATATGATAACTGGATTTTTTTGTTTGTTTTAACATGCATTATAATAATTTAATACGATTGTACAGTGCAACTTATTTTGGTCTTTTTCTCGGGCAAGTTTTTATCAAACTATGTTTTTCTATACATTTTATAGAAATCAAGCTCGTTTTTGTGAAGAGACAATAACAATTTAGAGTAAAAAACATTTTTAAATGCAGAAAAGCACATTCAAAACATTTTAAAAATAAGACACCGAAGAGCCGATTACAGTCTATATAAAGGACACACAGAAGCAGATATGCCAATTAATCCTGTGTCAAGCGCTGGTTCTGACGATGGCGATGAAGAAACTGAACGGCCCTCTAAAAGAATGAGTTTTCTATATGCGTCAAATTGCTATCTCTTTTTTATACACACATAAAAAAATCTTTAAGTTTTTTTGCATCCGTACATAACAACCATAAGCTCATATTTTCTCTGTAAGGAATCAAAAAACATTTGTTTGATTTAAAATAAAGTAAAAAAAATCATATTTGCTGACGTTTAGCCAAGTTATTGACCAAAACAGGTGAAAAATGGGGAAATGAGCATTTTTGTGATTTTAAGGCAGCAGATGCATTTTTTTCGGGTAAGTTGTTTGCATTAATTTTCTTCCTTTTATATCTACAACTTGTCTTAAGACCTGTCGCCGAACGCCCAATTATGTTCCAGCTGATCGGTGACGATCATTCTGTTTATTTTCACTCCACCGTGAATGACGTCTAAATTTGACGTTTGTTATGCCGCTGTTTTTGCCTTTCCCTCTTCGTCTTTTCGTTTGTTTGTTCGTTTGTGGTGCGGAACAAATTCGGCATTACATTGTTTAAAGTCTGTCCAGTAGCCGTACGAGAAGGAAGCGCAAAAACTGCGGTAAGTAAATGTTGTAATTTGTTATTAGTTTACTATTTATTGTCTGTTTTATAGAAATAAACGTTTAATACATATACGTAAAAGAGCGTGTTTTGTATTTCGTTACACCGCAAGCTTTCGATCGGGCTACATTCGGGACATTTTTATTTCGCAGTTGTTTTGTAGTGTGCCATTTTTACAAAACAGCTGCAGCCGCCGAATTTGTGTTGCCGAAAAGTTCTTATTGGAAGGAATGGTTCCACCAGTGCGCCGGAGACCACCATTATTAAGAAGCACGGCCAGTGCAGACACTGTAACATCCGATCAACCTGATCCGGAAAGTATATACGTAATGAATGTTAACAGTGATATAGACGACAATACAACAGCAGCTACACAAAAAGGAATGCAGCCAGCATCAACAACAAATACAAGTGCTAATGCCGCCAGCACAGAAACGCCGAAAGGAAGTGGTACCGGTAAGAAGACCCCCTTGAAAAAGACTGCGAACACCGGTAGTGCCACTAAGACACCAGATCCCACAAATAAGCCGTCCTTGATGCAGCCATCTACAGCGAGAGAAGCTGCCAGCCTGACGGAAATGAAGCAACAAATGGACATCCTGAAACGCCAGCTCTTGGAAACTCAGTCTGAGCTTATCCAAAGTAGACGCCATGCCAACAATTAGAAACTTCATCTCGGGAGACACCAACACAAACGGTAAGTGATCATAACCTCAATTTTACATGCAACCACGTCTTACCTCAGCCAGCGCCGCCCTTCCGTCGACGCAACCTGCGCCAACGCCATCTAATATCATCCTTAGCAATAGCATGCCGTCATCATATGCCAGCCAACACCATCATATGCCTGAAACAATCAATGTAAGCATATATGGGACACACATGATGCCGCGAAAAATGCAAGACCTTCCGGAATTCAGTGGTGAACCGGAAGATTGGCCATTATTTTTTACAGCATATACCCAATCGACAGCAATGTATGGATACACAAATTTCGAAAATAACCAGCGTTTGCAGAAATGCCTGAAAGGTGATGCCAAGGAAATTGTGAAGTCTTTGCTGATCTACACCGACAATGCAAACGCTGTTATTGAACAGTTACAATTCCGTTTAGAAGACCTCACTTGCTCCATAGCCAATTGAAGCAAGTGAGGGAGCTGCCGTTTATAAATGCCATTTTCCACTATGCCATTTTCAACTAAAGTAAAAAACCTATCAGTGTTCCTGAAATCCGTGAATCGAGAGCAACATTTAGCAAACCCTACACTCATAGAGGAGCTGGTCTCGAAGCTCCCCATGAGCAAACAATTGAAATGGGCAAGAGTTGCCATCGGTATTCGACCATATCCTACAATTATTGATTTTAGTGATTGGCTAAGAGAAGTGGCAAATCTAATATGCATGATAAAAGATGCAAATAATAATGAGCCAAGAAGAAGAGTTCTACATGCAACGGAAAAAATCCTACAGTGCCCAGTGTGTAAAGGAAATCAAAATAATTGATTGTAACAAATTTTGGAATTTTAATGTAAATGAGCGTTGGGTTTTGGTAAAAAAGATTCGAGCCTGGTTTTTGTGTTATAACATTGGACATTCGACCCGTGAATGCCACAAAAAGAAAATATGCCCACAAGAGGGTTGCAAATGGAAACACAACAAGTTGCTTCATGGTGATACAGCCTGTTCATCGACGCCAACGCAACCCAGTGCTTCCAGTGAAACCAGTCAAAATGTTCTAAGCTGTTCCACTCATGATAAAAAAATGCTTTTTAGAGTTTTATCAGTTACTCTGTACGGAGAAAAATGCAGCCTGGATATTTACGCTTTATTTAATGATGGCTCGTATATTACAATGCTAGATAAAGATATCGCAGAACAAATCGGAGTACGGGGAAGAACAAATAATTTGAATATCCAATGGCCTTCAATGACCTTCAACCTGAAGGTCAGTGGAGTCCAGAAGAAGAAGCACCACCTGCTTCGAAATGTATATGCGGTATCAAATTTAAATTTGCCGATGCAGAGCCTCAGTGAATACGAAATTAGGAATAGTTTTCAAAATTAGCCGTACGCCAATGTAGTACCGAAACATTTAATCGGATTAGACCATGTCTCTCTAGGGTTGCCATCGAACCTGAAAATCGATAATTTGCCTGGACCTTTCGCTTGAAACACAGAATTAGGCTGGGTTGTATTTGGACCAAGTAAGTCGATGTCTCCTCCGCCACAATCTTGTCTTTCTGTTCACTTTAAGGCAGAAGAAGAAATTAATCAAATAGTTGAAGATTATTTCAATATTGAAAACATTGGTGTACGTGTGGCACCTCCTATTGAATCAGATGAGGACATCAGGGCTAAGAGGATTCTCCATGAATCGACGAAAAGAATTAGCAGCTCCAAGCGATTTCAAACTGGATTATTGTGGAAAACTGATAAAGAGGAGTTGCCAGATAGTTACTCGATGGCAGTTAATCGTCTCGATGGTATCGAAAGGAAAATGCAACGCGATGAAAACTTCTCTGCAGCTTACAAAGAAGTAATAAACGGTTACATCGAAAAAGGATACGTTAAAAAAGTTCCGCCAACGGATATATGCCTAATATCGGACAAAAAGTGGTACTTGTCTCATTTTGAGGTAATCAACCCTAATAAGAAGAAAAAGTTAAGGCTCGTTTTGACGCCGCAGCTAAAGTAAGTGGCATTTCGCTGAACGATAATTTATTAAAAGGAACTCCGAGTATTTCGTCGTTGCCATCTATACTTTACAATTTTCGATGTAAGTGCCGATATTCGTGAAATGTTTCACCAAATTGTTATCCAGCCGAGTGATAGGATTTCACAAAGATTTTTATGGAGAAATGCAGATAGAAGTAAACTACCAGATGAGTACGAGATGATAGTTATGAAATTTGGAGCCGCTTGCTCACCATGCTCAGCCATACATGTGATGAAGACCAATGCCATGGAACATACCAAATGCCATCCCAGAGTCATCGAAGCTATTTGTGAACACTACTACATGGACGACTTTGTCGATAGTTTTAACTCAATAGAAGAAGCCAATACGATTTCAGAACAGGCCAGACAAATTCATAAAAATGGAGGATTTGACATTAAAGGATTTACATCAAATTCAGACAGCGTCATCCTGGCGCTAGATGGCGCAGCATCGTCGAAAATAATTTCAATCACTGCTAATATGGAGAAAGTTTTAGGACTTTTTTGGGATTCTGTAACAGACACATTTATGTTTAATTTGAAATTTAACATGGTCGATCAAAATGTCATATCAGGTGAGAAAAAGCCCACGATACGCCAAGTGCTAAGCATTATAGTGTCAACATTTGATCCACTTGGGTTTTTGAGCCACTTTACGATTGGTGGTAAATTAGTGTTGAGGCATATATGGAGAAGTAATGTTCGCTGGGATGAACAAATCCCAGATGATATAAACATTATGTGGGAACAATGGCGTACACAGTTAAAGAATATTTCTGAATTTCGTTTGCCGCGTTACTATTTTCATCCTGGAAAAAATAAACAAATTCAATTACACATTTTTGTCGACGCCAGTCAAGATGCCTTCGCCACCGTAGCATACTTCAGATTTATATCGGCAGATGGCGCAATTGGAGTAAGTTTTGTCTGCTCCAAAACCAAGGTTGCCCCCTTAACGAAAGTATCAATTTCTCGACTGGAATTGCAAGCAGCGGTTCTTGGAACGAGGGTGAAATAAAATGTGCTTAATGAACACAGAACCGCGCCAGAATCAACAACTTTATGGAGTGATTCAAAAACTGTTTTGAAATGGATTTCCAGCAGCCATCGAAACTACAAGCCGTACGTCGCTCATCGGATAGCCGAAATACTCGAATCCAGTAAAGTAGAAAATTGGAAATGGATATCAACAAGCCACAACGTGGCCAACGATGCCACTCGCTGTTATAATTTTTTCCATGTCATCCCGATGGTTAAATGGCCCAGAGTTTCTGAAAGAGACTGAATACAAATGGTCAAGTCATGTCGTTGCCGCTCCTCACCATGAGGAAAATGATGAAGAAGAAATTCGCCATAAGATTTCGCTCTGAATTATTAAAAATAATTTTATACAATATGAACGTTTCTCGTCATATAGCCGATTAAAAAGATCGATAGCCCAAATTTTTCGATTCATAAATATTTGCCGTAAAAATCACAACGATTTAGACCATCATGGGTTAACTGCCAAAGATTTAGAAAAATCCGAAAGGACTTTATGCCAACAAGTCCAAACAGAATCGTTTGCCGAAGAAATAAGATGCATTGAAAAGGGACAGCCAGTCTCAAAGCAAACAACTTAGCCAATCTAATGCCTTATATTGGTGAAGACGGCCTTCTTAGAGTGTATGGGAGAATTGATGCTGCCAGTTGTTTACCATATAGCACGAGACGCCCGATTATATTACCCAAAGACCATTACTTTACGAAACTTGTCGTGAGATAAGACACCAGAATCATGAAGCTACTTTTTGTTGCAATAAGGAAAAAGTTTTGGATTCCTCAATTAAGACGCGTTTTAAGAAAAGTAGTGACTAGCTGCTTTACGTGCAGAAAAAATAATGTAACTCCTGTCGCTCCTATCAGGGGCCCCTGCCGACTTGCGCCATATGTTGCTCCTTTTAAATATACTGGTCTTGATTATTTTGGCCCCCTAACTGTCACCAGTGGTAGAAAGACTGAAAAGTGGTGGATAGCATTATTTACGTGTCTGACTATACGCGCCGTTCATTTGGAAATAACCCACGATCTGTCAACGGATTCCTGCATCATTGCCATGAAAAACTTTATGAATCGACTAGGAGTTCCAGCAAGAATTCGTTCGGACAACGGCAAGAATTTCGTGGGTGCTAACGAAGAAGCCAAGCGGTTCGACGAGGTTTTCGAGGCCGACCGAATTCAACACGAATTATCTACGAAAGGTGTCGAGTGGGTCTTCAATTGTCCAGCCAATCCATCAGAGGGAGAAATATGGGAGCGGATGGTGCAATGCGTTAAAAAGGTGTTGCGGCAGACAATGAAGGATACATCACCAAAGGAACATATCCTGCAGTCCCTTATTATTAAAGCAGAAAACATAGTTAATTCAAGGCCATTGACTCATTTGCCGATAAGCCCACACGAGGAAGAACCTCTCACTCCGAATCATTTCTTGCTCGGCCAGCCGAATGTTCCACAGACTCCTGCCGTCAGCGTCCCTGACGATAAACTCTTCACCCTAAGGAAGCAATGGCGAGTAGTGAGAAGTTTACGTGACAGATTTTGGAAGCGATGGGTACTCGAATACTTGCCAACCCTAACTAGAAGAGTCAAATGGTGTGAGCGCACGAAACCGGTGCAAGAAGGGGACGTTGTGTTTGTTTGTGATCCCAATCTTCCACGAAACCAATGGCGGCGAGGTTTGATCACCCGTTTGTACAGCGGTTCTGACGGAATCGTAAGCAAGACTAATGTGAAAACAGCCTTTGGTGATTTGCAGAGAGCTGTCTCAAAATTAGCCGTTCTAGACCTGTATTTTGGTGAAGCTGGCCGCTCCACGGGGATGGGGGTGTCGCCGAACGCCCAATTATGTTCCCGCTGATGTGTGACGATCATTCTGTTTATTTTCACTCCACCGTGAATGACGTCTAAATTTGACGTTTGTTATACCGCTGTTTTTGCCTTTCCCTCTTTGTCTTTTCGTTTGTTTGTTCGTTTGTGGTGCGGAACAACTTCGCCATTACATTGTTTAAAGTCTGTCCAGTAGCCGTACGAGAAGGAAGCGCAAAAACTGCGGTAAGTAAATGTTGTAATTTGTTATTAGTTTAATATTTATTGTCTGTTTTATAGATATAAACGTTTAATACATATACGTAAAAGAGAGCGTTTTGTATTTCGTTACACCGCAAGCTTTCGATCGAGCTACATTCCATAGCAATATACTGTTCCAAAATATAACCCTCTCAAAGTATTAAAAACGGCTTAAAATCCACGTTGAACTATAAAATTAACGATGTGATAACACAAAAACTTCAGCCAAAGTGGCAAAACGTATTATGCCAAAAATCAAGTTTTAGGATGTACTTTAAGCCGCCTTTAATAAAACTTATTCCCAAAAAAGTGTGTTATTACTGACTTAACCATCTGCTGTGCTGTTTTGCCTCAAGACGGGTAGCAGTTAAATTGCAAATGCTCGAAAAGTTAAAATTTATTTGTTGTGAAACGCAATTCTGCTTGTAGGCGATCTATCACTCTATATTTTGTTTGTTGTCGTGCACGCAGAGTTTTTAAGTCACATCATATTAAATTGAAAAAGACAATAAAACTGAAATAAATTATTTTAACGACAACACAATTTTCGATATTTTATTTTAATAAGTTGAGCGTCAGATTGAATCGAAAAATTATTAGGTAAGCAGATAAGTCTGTTTTCTATGGAATAGTTTAATTGGTTTTTGCTTGTGAGAAGTTTTTACATAAAAGAATTAAATTTTCTCGTTTGAGGCGGAGTTGCACAGCCAACCCAATTTTTTCTTGTATGTTATGTATATTATATATAGTGTTTCAGTGATTTTAACCTCATTCTTCATTGTAAACTAGCCATGTCGAACCGAAAGACGAATTAAATCTATCGAAGATGTCCGAAAATGAAGTCACCCAGTTAATGGGATCGATATCCAGCGCTGAGGACACCGACGATGAATGAAATGATGGAGATTTTAATAGCGATGATGATGTTGCTGATCCCGATTTTTTGTGTACGGGAAAAAAGTGAACTCTCGAATGCAATTGACGTGAGCATTATTATCAGTGGTTTGGATGATACCGTACAATGTGTCTCTTTTTCGCAAGTGTCATCGGTTTCGATTGCATTTTGTCCACTTCAATGACGATGTTAATACACAATACCTACTCTCAGATTGGTTAATTTGCCATAAATTGTAACTCCACTGATTTTGTAATATCAGCATAATTGTATTTTTAAGTTATTAATCTCTGATTGGATAATTCCACATAAGTTTTGTAATTTGCTAATTTGCAATGTCAGCACATTATAGGTATAAATAACCGAAATAAAAAACACCATCAAGCATTCCTGCTTTTCAACAGGTGTAAGTCATATTTAGCAGGCGTTCCAGCACCTAGATTCGTGGAAGCTATATCGTGCTTTCTGTGAGAGCGCATTACAGCAAGTACGTTTGAGCTTGTAGGACGTTGGACCTAAGTACGTTTGGGCTTGTAGGTATATCTGTGGTGAACAGAAGATCAAGGGTAGGCCCCGCGACACCAGCTAGTATTTCACGGTCGTCGGTGAGGTGTTGTCTACATTTGACTCTGAATCTGCTGTTTTCTAAGTACGACTTAATTAGATGATGCATATTCGCCGGTAAATATTGACAAATTTTCCAGATAAAACCAAACTGCATCGTCGGAATGTGGGTTGCGTGACGCTGTTATATCGTTACTTTCATGGTGTGTGTTCATCAGACATCCGTCGCCTTATTCCTGACGTGAGGATGTTCGGCAGGGATACGCGACTTTCTAGGAATTCATACCCGTTTGTTATCGATTGGCCAGTTGACCGCACTATACACTACAGATCAAATTCGTTTTTCGCTCGTACAGTCCGTATGTGGAATCGACTTCCAGCAAATGTATTTCCCACTAATTACGACATCCAGAAGTTCAAGGCAAGCGTCAAAAATCATTACTCCCTCTTTCCCCCCCCGATCCATTAATTTCCACTCGCAAACGCAATGCACCGCATGTATAGGAGGCATCCCCTGAGTGTTGGTTATATAAAAAAAAAATGATACTGTGACTTTCCCGGAATCCAAACTGATGGTCTGGTTTATATTGCTTGACACAATAAACGGCTTAATTGTTAATACGAGAACTTTTTCAAAGAGTTTCAACTTTTCAAAGAGCAGGGAAGTGAACTGATCGGTCTGTATGAGGAAGGGATTGATTTGTCCTATCCAGGCTTTAAGATCATTTTAATCAAAGAAATTTTCTATGCTTTAAGAAAGTAGCTATGTCTCAAAATTGAGTTAAATAGTTTGGACAGGAACTTCACGGCAATAAAAGGAAGTTCCATTATCATTTTAAGCGTTACAAGAGCATATCAGGGTGCTTTACCCGGATTTACGGTTCCCCTTATAATATGCATGACTTCATTAGCAGTTGTAAGAAATGATTTCATTTGGAAAAAGGAATCCACTAGTTGGTCCCGATGATTCGCGGAAACTGACTTACTCCTCCTCTGATGTAGCACACTCGTCATTTGCGTTGCGTAATGAAAATTGAGAATCCGTATGCATACTTGTATTTCTCAGAGTTTTCCATAATGAAAATGTAGTTGAAGCTGCAGGAGTAAGACTTGCCATAAAGTTTGCATGCTGTCCACTGTCTTCGTTTATAAGACCACTTTGCAAACTCTTTGTCGCGAAAGCCTGTCTAAGTCTAAGCCTGGCGATCTATTTCGCTTCCATTCACGGCGATACCTCTGTTTTTCTTTTACTAGGAACTCTATATCTATGTTAGTGTAAGTATTTAAGTTTCTTGTCGCGGTTTTTTTGTTTCTGCGTGGCGTGGTCGGTCGCCTGTTCTAATATAATGAAAATTGGAAACGCTATTGTCGATAGTTTAGTTTACTAAATGACTGCTAATGTACTTCCTGTGTTGGGAGACGTGAGCTGATCCACAAGTACAGCCTTCTCATGGAGAAGAAACAAGTGAATGGTCCGACGATAAGGCCATTACAAGCAAACATGTTCGATTTGCTAATTCCTTTTATTATACCAAAATCTATTAAGTCGGATTTTTTGTTAAGGTCTGAAGGCCGCTATGTTGATCGACTGGGCGTATATTAAACAAACTTAATTTTTCTTTAGTTTAGTTTCCGCGAGTCGGGTTGAAGTTCGAACTTCCACATTGGTTGTGGAACCTTTTTATTGTTAAAAACGTTTTTAGTGCTCTTTTTCCCTTATCTGGTCCTACAAATGATTTAATGTCTTTTAAGATTACTGCTACTACCTTACTACTCTTTTGACGATACGTGTAAATGTTTTATTTCTATCGTTAGAATAACTAGAAATAGCGAGAAAGGCGTTTTCGGTGCATGATTTTTTTGATGTCAGAATTTTGTCTCGTTTACCACCACTGCCAACAAGCTGGGCAATAATATTTACCAGCTCATTTCAGCTTCTCTCTGGTGGGTATAACTAGGCGGACTTAGAACCAAGATGGAAGATTGAGGTTTTCTTCGCTCAGCAATGCAAAACGGTTATAATTTTGCTTCATTTTGTTGGGGTTACCTTTGGCAGGGCTGGATTAAAGCTTTATAATAAAGTAGCGACCATTCCAGTCTGTACCGCTTTTAATTGTTTGTCTTGTGTTAGTTTTATGTTTTCCTTTTTTCTCTCTATGTTTGCTGTGCTTGCACTAGCTTTGTTATTGATGTTGCTGCTAGCTCTGCCGGGTGAGAGATTTTTTTGTCTTTGTGATGTTACCTCTCTCATTCCATTGATTACATCTGAATTTATAGCGAAGTATGCATTCCGCGGACTTACACTGCAGAAAGCGTGTCTGTGTTGTTCTTACTCTTAAATGAGCCGATGGCTCATCAAGTTGTGTGTTCCTTTTTGTGTTTTGGCTGTGTTGTTTCACTGTTTCTACTTAACTTCAATTTTATTGCGTCAAAAACTACTTAAATGCCTTACAAGCTTATATTTATAATAACTTTTAACAATTTAAGATAATTACTTTTCCGGTAATTACGTATCTTTTTGCACTATCCATGCTCATTCTATTTGAAATAATTTCCGAGAGGAATCTTTTTTACAACCGTTCTCTTCGGGTGCGGGGCGCCAAAGAAAATACATAAACGAATTTACAAAATGTGTATGTATTATTTTTATTTTTAAATAGTTTTAGCTATTTTATATAATTGTAATTAATAAAAAATATTTAGATATATTTTTATAAGAACTTTCGATGTGTGCAAATGCACATTGTATCTTTAATGATACAAATATTTTTTTTAAAATAACTATTTAAAAAAAAAATTCAAAAACTAAAAACGCAGTTTTAATTTTACTCAAATTTACAAAACGATCCTTCAAAATCGGTGGCCTTGTGCATTGAGGGTTTAATAAGACTTTTAAATTTTCAATTAATTTTCCGACAAGACCAAACAATTTATCAACCGTTCATGTTAGTGTAGAGAAAGGCAGAATTGAACTATTATTCTTTTTTGTTTTGT